>APFE030692435.1:990-28829 GCA_000404065.3 Pinus taeda | reverse complement strand
GGTTGGAAATGACAAAGAAATTATCCAGGATTTGAAGACCCAATTGTCCTCCAAATTCGACATGAAAGATCTTGGTGCTGCAAACTATATTTTGGGCATGGAAATTAAAAGAGATCAGGAAAAGATGAAGCTTTCGTTAAACTAGAGGAAGTATGTCGAGACAATATTGCATAGGTTTAATATGTAGGATAGTAAACCAGTGAAGGTTCCTATTCCTGTAGGTGTGAGGTTATCTGTTGAACAGTGTCCCAAGACACAAGAGGAAGAGGACATGTCCCGTGTTCCATATGCAAGTGCAATTGGTAGCTTGATGTATGCAATGGTCTGTGCTAGACCAGACATTGCACATGCAGTGGGAGTATTGAGCAGGTTTGTGTCAAAACCAGGAAAGGAGCATTGGACAGTAGTGAAGCAGGTTTTCAGGTATTTGTGTGGCACTAGTGATTATGGTTTGTGCTACCAAGGAAGACCAAGATTGGACAAAGTATTGGATATTCGTGGCTTTTTTGATGCAGACTGGGCTGGAGATCTGGATCAGAGAAGATCTACAAATGGGTATATGTTTAACCTATTTGGAGGTGCAATCAGTTGGATGAGTAAGAAACAATCTGTAGTGGCACTATCAACTACAGAGGCAAAATACATGGCAGCCACTCATGCAAGCAAGGAAGCAGTTTCGTTGCAGAGATTATGTTCAAGTATGGGGTTAGTACAGGAAGCTATAAGGATATACTGTGACAGCCAAAGTGAAATTTTCTTGCCAAAAAACCTTGCATATCATTCAAAGACAATGTGCATTTCAGGGCTGGAAAAATGACTAAGTTCTCTTGTGGCCCCTTGTGGAAAGAAAACAACAAGTGGGAGAATGTTGGGATGTGTTATATTCTTTCCACGTAGTTAACAGGAGGTTTGAGGGGTACTCCTAACCCCATTTTATGGGGTCTGGGGCAACGCCCCAAAAAATTTTGGTTTTGGAACCTATTTTAGGTTGGGCATACCCACCTATGGTTTGGTGCATGATTTTCGCACATTTTTTTTGAACGCGATGGTTTTTGGTCCATGGTATTGGATGCGATGGTTTTCGGTCCATGGTATTAGATGCTTCGACATGTATAAATATGTATTGTAACATTAAAAGGAGTATAATGAAAAATCAAGCTGGTAGTCCCGGTTTTGGGATGCAGGGGAAAGTCTCTGTGTATATGTGTTTTATGTGTTATGCTCTCGCATTGTTTATTTTATGTGTTTTACAATTCGTATGCTGGTAATTTCTGTACTGAGTTAAAACCTACACATAAACTAACTGAAAAGGTGTAAATCCAGTTGCATTTCTTACCGAGGTTCGATATGCCCATGAGGCAGAGTATATGATTAAGTTCCAATTTCTTTTATGAACCCCTAGCATTCTTTGCAACATCCGCTTCAGGACATTGTTGACAGCCTCAACTTGTCCATTCGCTTGCGGGTAATATAGGGTAGAACTATCATGTGATAGTCCTAACTTAGCAGGCAACCTAACTTAGCAGTCAACTTAGCCATCATGTGATTGCAAAAATGCGACCCATGATCTGTAACTATGGCTTGTGATACACCAAACCGGGCAACCACATGGTTAAAAAGAAAAGAGCAGCCATTTCACCACTTTTGTTGAATGTTGGCATCGCCTTGGCCCATTTGGTAAAATAGTCAACGTCGACTATAATATAGCCATGCCCCCCGGCCAAGGTGGGGTTACATCATAAAGTCAATGCCCCATTTGGTGAATGGGCCAATAGCAATGACTGGATGTAATGGTGCAGGTGGTAATCTAGTTTTTTGGTCATATATCTAGCATGCATGATAGCGTCTGATAACAACAATAAAATCTTTAAATACTGTTGTCCAGAAGTAACCAGCACAGAGAATCCTTTGTGCGGTTGCATATCCAGATAAGTGTCCACCACAGGCACCTGAATGGAAATCATTCAATGCTTTCTCGGCCTCCTCATGCGTGAGGCACCTCCGTAAAACTGTATTGATACCACGATAGTAAAGAGTGTCACCAATGATCAAATAATATTTGGCTTGGTAACGAATATGTCACTATTGTGAGTGAGAGGTATATTTCCAGAAAGTTTGGGTTTGGAGATAAATTAGTATATCTCCATACCAGGCGTCAGGTGATGAAATTAGAAACAGAGACTCATCCAAAATTGAGGGTTCGGATGTTGATTCAATGGAGGACGAGGGAAGGTCACATAGTAACTCAGCAAAAGCTAGAGATTTATTTGACTTAGACTTGATGAAGTCTAAATCAAATTCCTGTAAAATAACTATCCATTTTGAATATTTTCCCCCCAGCAATTGACATGACAGAATGTATGTTATAGGGTCGCAATCTAAAATGATAGTTGTTTTTCGTAACAGGATATAATGGCGAAATATTTGGATAGCTTGCACAGCTGCCAAAGCTAGTTTTTAGACACAAGTGTACTTACTTTCTGTATCGTTGAGATTATGGCTCAAGTAATAATTAGGATGTTCAATCATGTTTTCTTCCTGTACTAAAACCATGCCAATGGTTGTATCTACAGCGGTGAGATAAAGGTAATAGTCATTTTGGTAATTTGGAGAATACATTAATGAATCTATAATCAAGGTATCTTTAAGAGCGTCAAAGGAAGCTTGCGCAACCTGATCCCAATGAAAGGGTATCTCCTTTTTCAAAAGACGTGTAAAACCTTTAGCCATTTTAGCGTAATTAGGAATGAACCTCCTCAGAAAGTTGGCTTTCCCTTGGAGTCTCTATAACTATAAAAGATTCGAAGGTGGAGGCAAAACCAGAATTGCCTGAACCTTTAAAGGATCTAGTCGAATCCCCTCTCGAGACACTACAAATCCAAGCAAGCGACCAGAACCAACACAAAACACACATTTGTGTAGATTGAGTCGAATCTTGTAGTGTCGGCACAGTAAAAATATTGCTCCTAAATGTTGCAAGTGATCAGTTTGCTTTCGTGAATGAGCAGGTAAATCGTCCAAGTAAGGTTAAACAATATGCTTGATGTCATGGAAGGCATAATTCATTGCCCTCTGAAATGTGGCCCCAGCATTCTTCAAACCGAATGGGAGTTTCTTATAGGCAAATGTGCCCCATGGACAAATAAAAGTTGTTTTCAATTGGTCCTGTGGGCATATATTGATTTGGTTGTAGCTAGAAAGTCCATCCATAAATTTGAATATTTCGCACCCTACACATTCATCAATAATCTGGTCGATAAAAGGTGTAGGATAATTGTCTTTTGGACATGCCTGATTTACATCCCTATAATCAACGCACACTCGTATTGTACCTTGTTTTTTCATGACAGGAACAATGTTGGAAACCTAGTCAGTAAGAGGAACAGGGTAAATGAAACCAGCCCGTAAAAGTTTTTCAACTTCTATTTTAATTGCAACAGCTTTCTTTGGATGAGCAGGTCGAAGCCGCTGTCGAATTGGCTTGACATCAAGGCACATTTTAATTTCATGTTCAACAATACTAGAGTCAATGCCTGGCATCTCCTTGTAAGACCATGCAAAAATATCTCTAAATTCATGAAAAAGAGCACAGTAATTATCAAGTTCTAATGGAGAACAAGATTTGTAGACATGAATGTTATTTACAATATTAGGCCCAGTTGAAATATTAATAGAAATCGTTTCTTCAATATTTGATAGGTTTCACTCAGATTTGATTGTGTCTATGAAAATTGAATTCGATAGGAGATCAACGACTGATGGGTGGTTTAGTTCATTTGAATAATATTCTATGTTATCTAGAACATGGGAATGATGATGATAATCTTCCCATGGTTCCTCTCCTATCATCACTGATTGGATGATTCCTTTATCCGTAGAATGTATACGTGAAAAAGGATTCGAAGAGGTACCATATTCTAACGACCTATCTACCCATACAATTGTTGAGTGCAGATTTGGGTTTGCCACACAAGCTCAAAAGATTGATTGCTATGATGATTCAATGGGGCTTAACGGCATCACCTCAATATTACTATCAACTTCAACTTTGTTGGTAATCCTCCTTAAATTAGATGAGGTGGAGGAAATCATGTTTCAAGTATCTACTCTTGCCACTTCCTCCAAATCAGATGGTGACGGTAGGGTAAAAGTACCCATTAGGGAAGGATCTTTAAAGAGACCTACTCTAACACTTTGAAGTGACAGCAGGGGTCCGTGTACCAATGGAATGCTTCCTGTAGCTTGTGAACTATTGGAAAAGAAGGCTAGCTGATCAATGAATGTGATTCCACCCTTAAAAGGGAATGCAATAGTACGAAATTACGTGGAAACCATAGCAGCCATAGCATATACCCAAGGCCTTCCTAGTAAAATGTTGTAACCGAGGGGTATATCAACTACCTCAACTTCAACAGTAACTATTTTTCCCCCTAGTTCAATTTGTAGGTTACTCAAAATCCCACATGGAGTATATGTTCTTCCATAAAAAGCTTTCAACATGGTTGTTGATCATGATAACGGCAGTGAACCAAGTGTTTTCCAGCAGCGCATTGACATAATGCAAGTAGATGCGCCCTCGTTAATAATAGTTTGGTGAAAATTCTTATTGAGATATTTTACTTGAATTAGGAAAGCTAACTGCATTGGTAATTGTGGTGTATACCTCGCATGGTTAAAAACCAAAAGGTTTGAATCTGTAGGATCTATTCCTCCTATTGTTGACAGTAAAGCCTGCTTCTCGGAGGGACAGTTTTGCAACACCTTGAATGTCGACATAGTAGAAGGTGATTGAGGAAGATCTTCCACTATGTTATAATTTTGAGTTTCTCGAGCCCGAGGGCTGAATGTTGATTTGTGCACAACTCCCTTTGGTGGTTTTATTGTCAATTCAGGTACAATGGGTGGAACAACTTCAGATGAAGTCGAAGTCAAAGGATTAGGTTGATCAGTGGCATGATTATTCGACGATGACAACGGATTTCCATAATCTTTGTTTCTCGTTGACACCAAAACATCATTTTGTGGCTTTTTGATGGATAACATGAGTACTTGGGATGTGGAAGCATGGTCTGTTGCAACCAAATGTGTCTCTGGGGTTGGAAACAGATCAGTCAACACTATCGATGTGTTTGAAGTCTTTAAAAGTTTAGATACCTCAAAGCGGTGTGGACAATCTCTTGTAAAATGCTCCTAATTACATATCAGACATGGATAACAAGGTTTCCTTGTCGAAGTAGAGGAATCAGATGATTTCTCTAAAGGGGAATTTTCTTGTTTCTTTTTGTTTTTCCCCTTTATCTTGCTCCCTGGTTGCTTTGCATTTTTGTCTTTGTCAGATGACACGGCATTAATCTCAGAGGCAAGAGTATTATTTGATGCATTGGTAGTTTGATTGGAAATAGTAAGAGTTTGACCAGATGGTCTTCTTGCTATTTGTGTGCTTGAAGAACCGATCACACCATCACCGGCATGAGTCCTTACTCGATTGTGGAGGAGGGGGAACAGTGAAAGCTGGTCGAGGTGCATTAGGAATTTTATCATAAAGCGTGCCGAATTGTGTGTAAATCAAATCCAAGTATTGGGCACGAGCAATAACTTTCTCTCTGTGACAACTCCACCTTTTTCCACATCCTTGGTGATTGATGGCAACAAGGATTTTATGAACCACTCATCTAAAAGTTGATCGAGAACATATGTCTTAACCATTCGATGATGATGCCACCACTCATGAATATGATCTGATATATGGGTAGCAGTAGTCTATTTAAATTTGGTTAGGAGTTCCGTTCCAGTCTCGTATTTGATAAGTAACTAGAAGTGGGTCAAAATGTAGTGGCTAAAGTGGTGAAATTATTGAAAGAAGTTCTTGGTAATACAATGTACCATTTAGCAGCTGGACCAGTAAGTGTTCTTTGGAAAAGACGAAGTCTAACCAAATCATCATTTAAAGAGTTTGATGAACACCACAAATGAAAGGTCATGACATGATTTAATGGGTCTTCTCCAAGATTTCCGTTAAATTTCAGAATCTCAAATGGTAACTTATGCAGAATTATCGGCCACCAAGGTGCATATAAGATTGGATCATTAGTGAGCCGATTTAAATCTAGTAATTCTAAAGTTGCTACAAACGGAAACTATCAATTCAAGTCAGGTTGAGCATACCCGAGATATGATGGAATTGCCTGAGCAACAGGTCTTTGCATACCAACATAAGGCATCTACATTTGGTAACCTTGGTATGGTTGTTGAACAAAACCAGTATAAAGTGGTTGTTGATAACCAGGTTGAATGTGTGGTTGTACATAACCTGCAAAGCCTTGTTAACCACGACCTTGGTAAGCTTGAGATTTACCAAAACCAGGTTGAGCCTGTGAAACAAATCCAAACTGGGGTTGGAAATGCTGGAATTGGGGTTGTTGAAATTGAGGCTGCCACGGTTGTTGAATCAACTGTTGTTGTTGTTGGTACAACCGTTGTTGATTTAATGGTTGTTGTTGTCTAGCAATGAAAGGTTGCCCAGGTTGTGAATAAACTATACCAGTGTAAGCTTGGGTTAGTCCAGATAAGGGTATACTAACCTAATATTGTTGTTGAACTCCAGAAACAAGCGGTTGTTGTAGAACAACTTGAGGAATTTGAACTTCTTGACCTAAAACTTGTGGTTGCAAGGTAGAAGGATCAATTTGTACTAGTTGAGATACAATAGTTTGAACTTGTGAATGTGGTACAATAGTAACAATAGGTGTAGTAGGAATAGCTGACACAGTTTGCATTGGTTGTGTTGGATACACAAGCCTCGGTTGAACTAGCATTGTTGGTTGCCATTTACAAACTCTAATTCCATATTGACCTAAATACTGCGGAATATAACCATACGGTAGTCCTCTGGAATAAGGAGGATACAGTGAATAAGCATATTGCTCTCCATATGGTGGCAATCCAGTATTTAATGGATACATAGGTCTTTGTTGACCAGATTTCCCAGCTTGATACTGATATGCAGGATCAAACAGTTGATTTCTCGTTAGATAAGAACGAGGTAAAATTCTGGTTGAGGACATGGGTGATGACCATGGTGTAGAAGCAACCCCTAAGTGGGTTCCAGACAATGATTGGTAACCAATCAGGATAGATGATTCACCATATAGGTGTGACTCAGGTGTGGTAGAAAACATTGAAGAGGTTACAACAAAAGATTCTATTGCAGCTGCATCAGATGATACAGTCTGCGATGTTGACGGTTGTTCATCCATGGTTAACTGACCCAAAAGTTGTACTAAAGAATCGACGGGTACTTGAAAATAAGCAAGATCAAATGAAGTGAAAAACTCAGGAGTATTAGGGTAAAGATAAAGCTCAGTTCCAAAGTGAAACAGGGTTCCAAGTGTGGAATATTCTTCCAATTCCTCCTCTATAGAAATTAAACTCGGTGGAAGAACTTCATCGTCAGGTCCTTAAAGGATTTCTAGTGTTGATGAAGTTGCAGTTTCAATAGTTATTAAAGTCTAAGGAGTAACTAGTTGATCGTCTTCCGGTAAAGTAACAACTTCTGAATGTTCAAATTCGAATTCCAGATGTTCGGGTAAGTGAACAACAATTTCAGAAAGAGCTTCCTGAACAACTACAAGTGCAGATGTAACTTCTGTTCAAACTGGGATGGATTTTGGATTAACTTCTAGTTGAACTAATTCGAGTTCAGAAGTACTTTATTGTTGGGTAATTTCAATTTGAGGATCAACTTGTTGCTGAACAATCTTGGTTACTGTTTCTTTAGGATCAGTGCTAATGTCCTCAGGTAATTGTGAAACTTCTTCTTCAAAAACAGATGGGCCAGAAATAGTTGGAGTAACTATAGTCTCAGTACTTACCGAAATAGATGATTCAGGTAATTCAGATGAAGAACTAGGAGTTCTTGATGTACTAAACCCAGTTAAGCGAGACCGCTTTGCCCGAATTGGTGTCGCTTCGAGAGGCAAAGGCGGTTTGCTTGCTATTCTCCGCGAACGACGGGGCATGGGTTGATGTTCCTCCATGATTTCTGATTAATTTTATTATCAAAAAAGAAATAAACAAAAAGGGATATACTAGGCAAAAGTTTTACCAAGCAACTGTGAACTGCAAAATACCTCCTAGCGAACCAAGAAGTACGGGCAGGAAATCTCCCTGAATGTTGTGTTCAGTGTATCACAGTTTACAAGGCGGTTGACTCAACTACTTAAGGATAGATAGCAACCGAGAGTTGTCCTCCCATATATACCCGAAGGTATGTGGAGGCCCAGTCCCTATAAGCGATGTCTAATGCAAAACCGCACAGTGAGAGCATTCCCATATACTTTACGTATTGTAACACCACCCTTTATACCCGAAGGTACGTGGATGAGCTACGATATACTCACATACGTGGAATGAGGTATCACACTCGAGATGTATTGCAGACAAGTTAGCAACAACTGCTTTGTTTTATGATGCTAGAACATGTCTCTAGCCTAGAACCACTAAATATTCTCGTTAATGACAATGCTCCATTAGGTAAATTGATGTTTATTTTAAGTTGATCTTGCTTAGGAATTTGCCTTTCAAGTTCACCACGTGATGTATTCCGAAATTCCTAAGAATGCAACTATCATGATAGCATTCTTTCCATTCAATTTAACGATGAAAATCCTAGCTACTTAGGGATAGAGAAATCAGATTTCTTTTGATCAAAGAACAAAGAGCACAATCTAAATGCAATTTCCCTACACTATTCCTATCAGCACACACAAACTTTTTCAATGCAACATGCATGTATTTCTTTTTGATTCCCTTAATGTGAATATGAACAAAAAGGAAATATGCACATATAGTCAATCAATCTTCCATATGAATGAAGACTTTTATGAAAATTTAGATTTGAAGGAGGAGAAGACTTTACGACACTTTCTTTCGAATGAAGATTAATCAATTATATCCTAAATTTGATTATTGATCGATAATGACAAAGAAAACATGAAGAAACAATAATAAATCCAATCAAAGTTGGGCTAGACCAGGAGATAAACCCTCATTTTCAGAGACATAACATTCATTGATAAATTAGCAAACAATCGAACA
The DNA here is from genome assembly GCA_000404065.3 of Pinus taeda. Taxonomy (NCBI): domain Eukaryota; kingdom Viridiplantae; phylum Streptophyta; class Pinopsida; order Pinales; family Pinaceae; genus Pinus; species Pinus taeda. Next base: position 19,733 of record APFE030692435.1, on the reverse strand, counting down.
AAGAAAATTTGGTAAAAATTCTTTCCAAAGGTGGGAAACTAATCCTAGGAGGATCAGCGCAGCCCAGAGTGGGAGACAGTATGCTTTAGAGCACTATCCTTAAGCCAAGGATGCTCTGTAGTGCACTATGTCCCTCACAAACCTGTGCTGGTGATAGTAAGCCATTTCAAGAGGCAACTTGACGTAGTTTTGACCAATTTTTCAATGTAAATAGCTGAATTACAATCTATGAACACAAATAGAGTCTACAAGGATGTCTTAGGAGGTGGATAAGGTACTAGGAAAGAGGATTCTTCCCCAGCGAACTCGCCAATTTGTTTTGGAGAATTTAGCATTTACGGATAAACACTAATTCACTAGACAAGTAGTTGTGCCTAGAACAACAAATTAAAGTGTTATAGACTTTCCCTATAAGCAATAGATAAGAAGAGAGGATAGAAGGCCTACATGTAGTTCTGCTTTCCCCTCGTCTCCCTTGTATCGATTATGTCACTCCTTCCCATACTTAATCTGCTTGAAAAGTACCCTGTCAACACAACAGAAGACGAAAACCGATCAAAGCATACAATCCATTGAATATATATGAAAGGAATCAGAAGCAATTCATACATATAAGCATTACAAAAGAACACATCATATGGAAAAAGGTTAAAACACTTTATTAGATAGAAGAAGTAATTACAACCATCAGTGTCTGATTCAAATTCATTCCTCCAGCTTGGATCCCATCCACATCACATCAAAAGCAAGACAAGCCTGTGGCATCACATCATTTGCTCCAAAGTCAAGTCTCATAGCAACATTATCTCCTTACAATTCAACATAGTCCATCCCCTAATCACTTATATGAGTGGTCAACTTATAGGAAGATGGAGGAGTTTTTTTCATTAATGGTGACATTGAATGGCCTTCCATACTTAGAATTAGTTCCATGGAGGAAGGGATGAGAGGATAGGATGATCTTTAACTCATTCCTCATCCATTTTCGAGCTCATAGGAGTAGATAACTCATGGAAACTTCTAGATGACTCCACAAGATAAGAATATTCCCCAAACCCTATGTCAATTGTGCTCATTCTCACCCAGCACAGGTGAAAGGAAGCCTAAGTGCTCTGCAGAGCACCCTGGTAGTGGACTCAACTGCTCTGTAGCGCACCTTCATAAGGGCTTACCTACGCTGGTTCCTCTGGAGGCAATTTTTGGATGCCTTCAAGCCATGAAACTGTCTGGGAAGGAGGCACTCAAAGGGTTGACTTGTTTAGGGCATGAAACAGCTGATTTTAGGGTTTGATGAGTCCTAAATCACTGATCTAAATGTTGGGATTTGATGTGCCCAAATGGATCTGTAACACTAACCCCATAAACCATTTAAGTGCCCCATTTTTAGAGTGGATGGAAACAATTCCAATTTTTAGAATCAAGTAAGTAGTCATAAGATATACACAAGACTTCAAACTCAAAAAGAAATGTTTCAGGATCCTCATGTCTTACTCCATGGAAATTAGGGAGGATGGAGAGTGAGATATTCTTCATTATAACTATGGTATCTTCATCTAAGATGGGAAACCAAAAAGGTATTGGTTCTCCTCTATCACCTCTTCCTCCACCTCCTCCTCTACCTCCCCCTCTACCTCCTCCTCTATTACCTCTTCCACCTCCAATCCTAAATTCACCATTCAGATTATGTACTTCTCCTTCTCCTTCCCCTGCCATTGTAGATTGTTCAGAGCTAAGGTAGGGTTCTTTAATTTGATTTTCTAGCTCCTCTTCTGTTTCTTCTATCAATGGAATAAAATAAGTTTATTATTCTTCTTCACTAGGGACTTCCAGTTCTTGTCCTAGAATTGGTTATCTAGTTGAAGAAAGAAATATTACTCCTTCTATTAGGGATGTAGGTTTGTCTACTATAGCTTCAGTAGAATAATTTGGTGAATATTTTGGTTGGATTTTAGATCTTTGTACCTCAGGAAGCCTAAGTCTACCTACAAATGATAGAATATGAGTTTCGATGGACGGTATGGTAGTACAAGGTTGTGCTGGGGTGAATGGTGATGTTGAAATGGAACTCCTACCTATTCTTATAAACCTCACCTTAGAATCTATTTCCCTATGCATAAATATGTTCTTATCATTTTTTTAATGAAAATATTCCTAAAAAAACTGAGTCCTATATACACTTCCTCGGAAATGGCGCCAAATGTTTGGTAATTTAATTGACTTTAAATTACTGCATAAATTATCGACCAGGTCTTGTAAACTGATGAAGTGCATGTGCACCTGTTGTGCTAGGATTCTTTATTAGTGAGTAAATTTTCAAATTGAATTAGGATGTTTTCATGCATATGTTTTATCTAAGAAATTGTCACTCTTACAAGAAAGGAAAATACTTACAAAAATAAAACTAAATTAAAGTGCAGAAGTAAATAGCAAAGCCAAATCCAAATTTTCTTTACATTTGCAAAAAATAAAACTAATCTCAAATTACAGAAATAAAATATCACAACAGCACAATTTAATCTACTTCTCACTAATAGAAATGAAATTAATCTTAAGTACAGAAATAAAATATCACACTTGCAAATCTGAATCACATTTATAAAGCCTTAGAAGTATTATACTCCTAATTGCAATTAAATTACTCTTGAAAATTTACATGTGCACAATAGATCCCTTTTTTATTTTTTTCCTTCACCCTTCACACAATGAAATGATTAAATATCTAAAAGAAATCTTCAGAAAACTCTGTCTCAAAATCTATTCTCATTGTCATAACCACTCACTATAAATCAAAACTGAAATATTAGTTGAGATAAACTAATGCTATAGAGTTTTAAGATAGAAAAATTGAAATACGAACTGAAAATAAAATAAGACCTTACAACTCCCAGGGGGGCCTCTTGTGAGTTGTAGGTACATAGCGATTAATCATAGATTAAACATGCATTAACACAATGCAAATAGGAATAATGAAACTTGCTTTTATAAATGCAAAGAGTGTTTTCAAAATAATAACTGGTTTGTCATTGTCGTGCCAAGAGGTAGGTTTTATAACCTCCTTCAATAATTTGTTTAGAGATTTTTACGCCTATCCTACTCGACAGAAATTCTAAAGATAACATAAGATATTATGAAATAGCGATTCCTCATGATTTTCTATCGAAGAAGCAAATGATGAGGCAAAATATCACCGTCATCCTTATCATCGATCTTCTAACTCGCCTAATTCATCTTTGGTTCATTTTCTGTCGGATTGACTTCCATGTTGACCTGCTCATATGGTACCCTTATCATCTTGTTGGATCATGAAGATAGGTGGATATCGTTATGCCAGTTATCAGCTACTATCCATACATTTCGCTCCTCAACTAGTGTTTCGGGGCCTACAAACTCTTTAAGTAAGTTGCAGAATCGATCATTAGATGTAGAATTGATGAAATTCAGTAGCTTATGAAAATATTAAATAAAATGACAAGGAAACAATGAAACTATGAATAAAACATGGTTAGGTACCTGCTCTTTCCAATAACCTTGCTAGCTGACACCTTTTTGGGATTATTATGATCAAAAATGAAGGGAATGGAGTGAATGGATTTTAGGGAAGGTGTCAAAAAGGAAAAAATTTTGTCTTCAACAACCATTCTCTACAATAGAGGGAGAGATTTGTAGTGTAAGTGTCCCATACTCCTATGCCATATCTCATTGTGGTTGTCTCTCATGTATGAGAGCCTTCACTAGTTTTCCTCTCAACAGATAAATATACTTCTCCCTTCTTCCCATTACATGCTTCTTTCCATGACTAGTTCCTTTCAACCCAACAGCCACTTCACCTTTAGTAAAGTTGAATTATATTCCTTTGTCTTCTATGGCCAAAAATAAGAGGAGATTATTCTCCAGACCTAGTATGTATAATACTTCATTCACCTCTATGGTACCACCTGAGTCAATGTAAAACTCAATACTGCTAGTTCCTTCTACTGTATACTTGGCTTTATCACTAAGATCTACATGTATATGTCTAGGATCGTTATTCATGTTGATAAATACGTCTCGAGATCCCTTCATGTGATGAGATTCTCCATTGTCTACAAACTAGACACCTCTCGTGATGGTTCCAGAAAGCCATGACACCAAGGAAAACTTTTTCTCAAACTCTTTAGCCATCTCATCCATCTGTGTAGTGGTTTTCCTAGGGGTATTTCCCTTGCCCTTATTATTATTTGGAAACTAACCGAAAAAATGTTTGAATTGTTAGAAACATGGAAACTACTGAGATGGGGGTGAATTAGTAGTGTTACCAAATTAGACAACTATTTCCAAATTAAAAGTTTAAAAGCTATCTGACAACCATTCATGTAAGTGTCATCATAAATCAATCATGTGAAATAACATAATCACACACATATGCAAATAGAAAGACATAAATCTTCTTCTTTACTCATCTTGCAAAGACAATCTACAACTTACTATTACATCACTACCCTACAAGTTTAAACTTTTAGGTTTCTCAAGCTACCACATGAAGTAAGCTACCACTCCCTAATTTATTAGCTACCACTGAAAGAATATACCACCCCTGATTTATTAGCTACCACTAAAAGGAGATCCCAACCCTAATTATTTACCAACCACTAGCAGAAGGAGCTACAACCCCTGAAATGCAAGATCCAATTTGCTATCCATGTTAATCCATCTTTCATTAATTTTAAAACTTAGATAAACAAGATTTTATTGCTTCAAACAAATTTCTCCTCTTTTACACATCTCAATCACCTATCACAACACCTCTTCCACCATAAAATCACCTTCAGCAAATACTATTCACTAATTTATTGCATCTATTGTATACCCAAAAACTCCATCATCACCAATATCACCAATGCATTCTTTGCATTCTAAAACATCTTTCATATAAAAAATATGATGCATTCAACACCCTAATGCATCTTTAATTCATCCCTAATGCATACTACAATATGCACATCATTTCTCCAACAATAACCAACTTAGTTGTTCAATTTTGCTTATAAAGTTTCTTGATCTAATATTTTTGGGGTTCATCTTTTTAGTTAACTTCACCACTTTTACATGCATGAATTCTTATTTTTGACTCATCTACCACTTTTGTAAGGTGTTCTTTGTGTGTTCAAGTTGTCTTATATCTCTACTTTGTTGTCTTTGTATGAAAAACTGAGTTAAACTTCCCAAATTTTTAATTTTGGAATCTAAAGGATTTAGCAGTAATTTTAGTTGCAGTTCCAAGTCTAGCGAACTATTGTATTTGGGCAAAAACTGCAAAATGTACCACCAAGTTTTTCATGTTTTCTAGTTAGCTATGAACTTGTTCATGGCATCATTAGCGTCCAAAGGGCTTATCTCGTAGGTCTAACCCTTTCATTAAATATCGAATTCCCTTTGTAATCATGATTGTATATCAAAGGATTTATCCATTGTACACATCACTTTTTCCACTACACAAGCCCATAGGCCTAACACATGTAACCTTGAATGTATCCACTAGGTGGGCCCCATTTCACTATAGCCCCAAGGGCTTAATCAACGTGTACTAAAATTTTCACCCTTGGTCACATGAACCATGCACTAGACCATGTCCTAGAGCGTTCCTTAACCCCTGGCTTTATTTCCCCGAAAAAAAATAGAATGGAGCACCTCCAGATACTTCCAAGATCTATCGACTGGGATTACGTGTCCCGGTGGGACCACCTCCCTATTGGTCTGCTACTCCTCCTCATCCTCCAACCTATATTCCACCATGTCTCAGGAATTTTGTCCCTAATGTTTAAAACTTGTGCACCCTCGAAAACTCCCAGGTTCATTCTAATGGGGTGATGTGTCCCTACGAGAACATACTATATTTGTTCTAGGGTGATGTGTCCCACTGTGACTCCTTAAAACAATCCACATGTATGTCAAGTTGTCCTGGAGCTTTGTTATCCTAGTCATTTCATAATGAGCTCATTTAAAAACCGGCGGGGTGCCTACACCTCTAGGGATTGGGGTGATGTGGCATGATGTTGAGCTATCTACCATTATGTCTGCCATTTTTCCACATGGAACTTGTTGAGTGGTTCCATGTGTCACTTATTTTTGGCCCACTTACCCACCTAAAAATTCGAAATCTATATGCCATGTGTCACATCCCTATTATTTCCATGTGTCCCAGGTATTGCAGATGATGACATCATCATACCCTATGGCTCCACATCATTTCCAGTGGCTAATCAAAACATGCCATGTGGCTTCCACATTGTCATTTTCCATGTTTCCAGTGTGGCAAAAGGGGGGTCCAAACCTTTGGTTTTTCGTTGACTTCTTCATTATAAACAATTTTCACCTGTGAAATTGAACCTGCTTGCCACCATAATCTTTCCATGTCACCCTGCTATTCGTCATCCCAAGGGATTGGAATTCTGCCACATTTAAAACTCTCTAGGTAAATACTTCCAAGGTTACGTGGCCTATGGAATCCTCCACTTTTTAAACTTCCACCATCAACTGTGTGGGCTCAGCCACTATGTATATGTTGTGTCATCCCAAGCTCTCAGACTTTTAGTCTTGTGTCTTCCTTTGTAACTTTCGAGGACAAACTTTTTGAGTAACATGTTCCATGGTTCCTCCCTAACTAATGATGTGAACCAATCAATGTTTCCTTCATTGTTCGCGTCCTTCTCCATGTCCTCTCAGCACCACATCACCCTAAAGAAATAACTAATGCATGCCTTCAAAACCCCTGGGGAACTACTTACGGGGTGATGTTGTTGTGGAGTGTGACCCTATAATTACTTGTGTTAATCAATGCTCACATATTGAAATTGTTAGGGTGATGTGGTGAGCCACCTTATCCTTCCAACTTTTCCACTACCACAATTCGTGCGGACTTTTCCAAACTTAGTGCTAACTAACCCCTTAGTACCAATTTAGCTTTGCAAATTGGGATTTTGGTCTGATGACTTCAAACTTTAATAAATTTTGATCCTAAAGGTATTTTTCAGTCTTCAATATATTATTTTAAATCTCTTTCTGAGAACTATCCATAAGAGGAGTTTCCAAGTGCCATTAAGTTGGTAGTATGAACTAAAAATGGCTCCAAATTATCTTATCCTTGACCATTATGCTTCACCACTATTATTCACCTATCTGCTTGAAACCATCTGAGCTTTGCCTCTCCTTTAGAATGCATTTCAATCCATAATAGAAACATTATCTATAACTATCCATGATACTACCTTTGACATCAATGACAACACCTTTGACATCATTTGTCATCAATGACCACACATGTCTATAATTATCCCCCTTTAGCATTGATGGCAACACCAAAAGCAATGGTATCAAAGTAATACAAAAGAAAGCAATGTTATTCTTTCTTCTCTCCTCCTTTTTTTACTTCCCCCCTTTGACATCAATGGAAAAGGTCTACACTATTCAACCAATAAGTGTTTGATCAGGTCTAGTATTTCACCTATCAAATCAGCACGTTAATGGCCATGATAATCCCCATGCAACTAATCTCCTCCTATCATTATGAGCCTGTGGACTTGTCAACTGCTTCTTCATATGTTGAAAACTTCATGTATCTCTAATTTGATCTAAGTAGCTTCCTTTCTATCCTATCAAGGATTTAGTTAAAAGGAATATGAGTAATCACTCCCAATATTTGCCTCAAGTAGTCAAGAGGGATCTCTTGCTAGAGTAGCTCATACATTTACAACTAATCCATAAGTAAACTCATGTATGTTGGTCTAAGTCTCAGTTAGGCTTACAAAATAGTGTTTCTTCTACTAGACACATGCACATGACCTTTAACACCATAAAACATCTTTCCTATGCATGACTGGCATCATCAACTTGTCAACTGATAAATAACAAAGTACACCACTTAAAAGTGCTCAAATGACAAAAGTAGAGGGACTCTCACCAATGATACTTCACTTGAAATAAAATTAATGGTAGCAAATGCATTCAGACATCACCATATAAATTTGACTCAATATAAATATTATCAGCATATAAATTAGGACCTCTCAAACCTACAGCAGCATACATACACACTTGGACTGACAGTTTCACTTGGTCATAAATTCAACAACTTGATTATGTTCAAATCTAATGAAAATCTTCAAGTAACAATATGGAGACCAATTGTTAATACCTTTGATACTAACTATAGGTCAATTGTTAATTGGGTATCCTCCCCCTATGCTCATGCCCTCTCTACGGCATTAAGATTTTGCAAACAATTATAATACTTAACAACACCAGTCTAAATCAACAACTTTATAAGCTAAAGAAAATAAAAGGGGCATACTTCCCTTAAACCTTTAGATGTATTACTTGGCATGTTCCTTTCTTCTCCTTGCATCTATCCTTTTGGTTTCTCTTAAAGCCATCTTCTTCTCTTCAATGAAGAGGGATAAGGGGTTTTTAGCCAATTTAATGTTCTTAAATTGTCAGCATAAATTATTGACCAGGGCAAGTAGACTGATGAAGCACAAGTGCACCATATGTGCTAGAAGTTATTTTATGTCGTTATGATATCTATGTTATTGTTAAGGTCTAAACTTAGAATTAATATGGAGATGGTATTACTGATTATATTAGAGTATTGTTCTTAAAGTTGTTAGCTGATTATCCTAAAAATTAATCTCATTTGAATCAAGTTTTGTGGATGGTCGGAGAGCGATCCTAAAATGTACTCCGTTAGATTGTTTTTTATTTTATATTGAATTTTATGTTGCAACCAAACTAGATTACTATGTGCAAGAGGGATCTATTCTATCAAATTGAAAATGAATGATGTCTGAACTTAATTGGCAAGGAAAATACTATCACTATTTAGCTAATGCAACTTCATTCAAACAAGAACTAAAACTGATAAACTGGAAAACAACTAAGTTGTGAAATGAGACAGCTAAATTACACTAGGTAGAAAGCAAATGCGATGATCAATTGTACCAGGTAAAAAGAAAATGAAATAACAGGATTATGCTAGGTAGAAAGCAAAGGAAATTTCTTATGCAGACAATAGTTTAATCGCAAATTCCATTATATTGTGTTTCAAAACACAAAACGGAGCATCCATAATGTAACTTTAAGAAATAAAAGAAATCTATTTGCAATCGATCAAAGACCTGTATTGGACGTAGGGGGCCTCCACGAGATAGTCAACAATCTTCAATCAACACAACATGGAAAATATGAACCAAGTCTATTACTCACAAACAAGTTTAACAGGATTGTCTTCAAAATTTACCTATAGCCCCGCACACCAAAACACATAGTTGCCATTGCTCTTATAATATTTCTCCAAGTAACAGTGTGAGAGTTTTAAGCCTATATATCTTGATTACAATCCCTATTAAACAAACTATAACGCTAAATAATCGATTTTCTATTTGGAAAAGCAAATCGATAAGATTTCAGAAAATTTGGACTCTGTCTTGGGACATAATCTTGTAGTTCACTTTGAGGTTGACCATGTTACAGTGCGATCTTCTTGAAGGATTGGATCGAGAGAATAGGAAAGAATCCATGAGGGGATCATTCCTCGTCCATCCATATCTTCTTTTTCTTAGCCAGTGCACTTGAACCCTGTTAACAATGGAGGTAGCTACGGAAATACGAATTCACTGCAGAAACAGGCCAATTCTATAGTTGAATGCAAACTTTAATAAAACAATAAGGTATATAGACAAAATATGAAAAAGATGACATTTAAATTCTTACCTTAACAAAACCTTGTGTCTATTGCATTTATTTAGGTGATAGGTATAGGAAAAAGGAAGAAGTATAGGAAAAAAGGGTGTTAAGGTAAGGAAATCCTTGGACTCTACATTCCCCCACGCTGGAGGTTTTGTATGTCCTCATACAATTCATCAATTATCACTCTCTTGTACCCTCTGGCTATCACATTGAGGATTCACTTTCTTGTTCTTTCTGGAAACCACTGGCATTCCTGGTTTCTTCATGAGGATCTCATATTTTAGGTTGACGATTTCTCTTTGCATTGCCCTATTGTCCTTCTTCAACTTCTTGTTCTTTTTGTACCATAAACTCAAATGAAGAATAAGGTTGTCACTCTTTGCAATTTGAATCCCATTATATGCTTTCAATGTCTGCTTTTAAATTTTGAGATATTTATTCAATGTCTCCAGCTCAAAGATCTCTTGCTTTAAAACATTATATGCTGAAGGTTCGTGTGGCTCATTGAACTGATTGCTTCCTTCTCCTGGACTTTGGGTTGATTCTTTAGTTGTTGCTTCCTTCCTTTCTAATGACTCTATGTAGTCATAAATCTCTTATTGAACAGGATCAACACCTAGACTGTGCACTAGACTTCTGATCCAGATTTAAATAGGAACGCAACAAATTATAGAGATAACCATAAATACAAATATGTAGCAAAAATAATACTTCATTTCATTAATGTAAAATATTTAAATATGCTTACAAATAGAAATGGAAATAAACCAGCTAGGGCGATGGTAGCTCATCTCTGAGAAGAGATGTGGTGGCTAAATGCCTCTGAACTGTGTTGCAATGAGGCTCAAAGGCCTATTTATTGTTAAGAAACAATGGAAAACCCTAAACATCCAAGACCTAACCCTAGAAGATGAAACGCCAAACTGTGGACCCCATTTGGGTAAATTGGTACATCAACTTCCCAGGGTCGTAACTTTTCCATATGATCTTCGTTTGACGCGTACAATAGCTCGTTAGAAAGACCTATCCAAGCACTACAACTTTGGGAAGAGCAACATCAATCCATAAACCCATGTTGCTCCCAAATTTCCCAAAAAACGTCGTTTAGGGCCTCAAAACGACTCCGGAAGTTTAGAACTCGAAAAACTGCTAAAAATAGTAAATTGTGCTACAATTACGGAAACTGGAAAACTGAAAAAGATAGTTGTGGGGGTCCAAGGGGATAGGTGGGTGGCCACCAACATCCACCTGGATCATTCCTCCCCCCTTAGGAAGCAATGGTCCACATTGCGTTGAGTTCCTCCATCTGCTGAACTTGGTCCCTGGTGAGTTGTTCTGCAATCTCTGATGTGTCCAGTAATGGTGGGAAGCATGGTAGAGGGTAGTCCACATTGAATACTCAATGAAAGCGAAGGAATGGAGGAGTGTTGTGCTCCAAATCATTGCTTCCCGTAGCCTCGGTACTGGTGTAAGGACCATGTCGGAGTGGTCTGAGCTTCTGATGGGCTCTTGTAAGGCGTACTTTCTGCAGATGCAACCAGATTTTGTCGCCCACCTAAAACTTATGTTGTACCCCTGTGGGTGAGGAGAAGATGATTGTATCCCTCTGTTGTTGTTATTGCATGGAGGAGCCCTTCACGGGGGTCATGGATGTGGTGACGATCTTCCCCTTACTTTGGGAGTGAACCATACAGAAAATGAATTTTGCTAGTCTAGGAGATGAGCTTGCTACATTTCTTAGCAGTGATTAAAGAGGTGGTGGTAGGTGGGGCTACCTCCGTAATGAATTACCCAAGGAAATAATGACAACACGAGGCCTTGACTCATACACAGCATGTCGCTTCCACAAATATGCTGGCCTAATAATACATCACAAACATCTAGAGGTGCATCACACAATACCTCATCTTTGAAGGTTGATGTTGTAAGGAAGGTGGCACTGTTGGCGAACTCGGAGATATCATCCTTGGTGAAGCCACCCGATACTATACGGTTATGGGTGTGGTGTAGTCAGTAGGCCCAACCGCTTCATGACCTCTACTGAAATGAGGTTCTTTTGGTTGCCACTGTCGACGATGAATTGCAGCGGCGAACCCTTCACCCACATTTGTGAGTGGAAAAGACGCTCCCCCTCCTCTGGGTCTCTGGGCTCGTTCTTTTGGATCTTGGCAGTGGCAACAATGGTGTTGGGCTCCGCATCAATGATATGCTTCCATTTTTCCATTCCCCTTGTCGAGTTCTGACTCAGGGTTGGAACATGCATCTGCTTCTGAAGCCTTCAACTCGGCCACTAGCAACTGCTCGGTCCGACACTCACTTGTGTTGTGAGTGGGCCTCTTGTGGAACTCACACCACTTTCCTATGTCCTTCTTTGACTTTGTGGTGTTGTTCTTTTCTTGTACCTTTGACAGGTTGTCTTGCGTTGCCCCGTCTTGGCTTTGTCCTTGGTTCTGCAATTTGGGGAATCATTTCCCTTGCTTTGGCTTCATAGATCCAAAGTCTCTCTTCTTCTGTTTAAAATTTTGCTCGATCTTGACAGCGTATCAGTACACCGTGCCGAGCGAGGAGATGTTCAGGAACTCCATCTCTTCCTGGATGTATCTGTGTAGGCAACCGCGGTATTTAAGTATCAAATGCAGCTCAGCATCCTTGATACCCAACTGTGTGCGAACAGTATGAAAAATGTTTGTGAACTCTGGCACATCTTGGTCCCTTCCCTGCCGCAGCGTGGTCCACTTTATGTATTTGTCCTCATAGCTTTTGATAGGGTAGCATTGCTCCTTGATGGCATCCTGAAAGGAATTCCAAGTGGGTGTGGTTGAAAATAGTGAGTCTGTACTTTCATCCTTCTACTCGTAGTAGGTTTCCCACCAGCCCTTGACGTGGGGGGCTGCTTTGAGAAGAGCGAAAATAATCTTTTCCCAACTGGAAAAATCATGAACAGAAAAATACACTTCTAGTAGATTTAACCATTTATCTACAGTATTTGCGTCTATTTGACCCTCGAAGATGGGGATTTCAAAATTAACTTGTACCTTAAAGGGTGTGGCATTTCCAGAGTAGTTGCTGGAAGTCGATGCGTCACCTCTGGGTAGTCGCTGAAGGATATGGGCAAAGTTGTCCATCATCACATTCCTTTGTCACTCGAGGGCTTCTTTGAGAAATATTTTGATAGGATCTCCTACCCCCTCATCTTTCTTTTCATCCACCATGGGAGGTCATCGGGATTTGCGAGGCTGATCTTGCAAAGGTTCAACCAGATTGAGCCCTAGCTCCTTATATCCCGACCTCGTTGGGGACATGCAAAGAAAAACAAAGACAAAGTAGACTGCTCTGATACCACTGATCTGGATTTAAATAGGAATGCAACAAATTACAAGGATAACCATAAATACAGATATGCAGCGGAAATAATACTTCATTTCATTACTGTAAAATACTAAAATATGCTTATAAATAGAAATGGAAATAAACCAGCTAGGGCGATGGTAGCTTATCTCTGAGAAGAGATGTGGTGGCTACATGCCTCTGAACTGTGTTACAATAAGGCTCGAAGGCTTATTTATTGTTGAGAAATAATGGAAAACCCTAAACATCCAAAACCTAACCCTAGAAGATGAAACACCAAATTGTGGGCCCCGTTTGGGTAAATTGGTACATCAACTTCCTGGGGTCATACTTTGGTATACGATCTCCATTTGACGCATGCAATAGCTCGTTAGAAAGATCTATCCAAGAACTACGACTTTGGAAAGAGAAACATCAGTCCATGGACCAATGTTGCTCCCAGATTTCCCAAAAAAACGTCGTTTAGGGCCTCAAAATGGCTCCGGAAGTTCAGGACCCGAAAAACTGCTAAAAATAGTAAATTTTGCTACAATTACGGAAATTGAAAAACTAAAAAAGACAGTTGTGGGGGACCAAGAGGGATAGGTGGGTGGCCACCAACATCCACCTGGATCAACTTCTTGGTTGTGAACTGCAGGGTGGTGATGACAACCTTGGTGACAGTTTTGGTGATCCTTTTGTAGAACCTTCAAGGTCTTCAGTCAGCTCCCTCTCCTCAAGATCGATATATTTTGTAGCTCCTGAAACTGTTTGTTGTGTCATATTCAATCTGGTACTTCTCCTTAGTCTTGAAGTCGGTGATCCCTATGCTTTCCTCTTTTTATCTTTTGGCTTCTTTTCCTGAGGAAGGATCTTGGTTTGTGGTAAATCATTTGTTCTTTTGCTAGCTTTCTTTCTTCTAAGATTTCGTTTTTTCATTTTTTGCAAAATATCCACTATGGGTAGTTCATCCTCTGATAATTCCTATTGAGACTGGGGTTTTTGTTCTTTTATTGTTTCCATTGTTCTCTCCCTTCCCCTAAGGATTCTACTACTACTGGGTTGTTCAGGAACTCTTTCTTCAAAATGGTTCCTTACCAAAAAAAATTCCCTGTTATCCCCTATACTATGAAGATGAAACTCAACCAAGATCTTTATCAATCCATGATGGCACATGGTATTGTCTATGAATTAAATTTTCTTTTGAACATTCATGGACATTTTCTTAAGACTGTGCAAGAGGAAGTAAGGAAGATTCATTTGGCGCTCCTCAAGAAAATTCATCATTATTCTAATGTGGTAGAAATACATGTATCCAAACCAACCTTCACAAGTAATAAATTTCTGAAGTACAAGAAGCAAGTTCCTCCATTTACTCTTAAGGGTTGTACTAGGAATACCTTTCTTGAAGATTGTGGTGTCCATGTTTGGATTTTTCAGGAAAACTTTCCAATCTTCCCCATTGATTTGTTTGTTTTTAAACCATTTTTCTCCACTTCTGGGTAATTTAGTAGCTTCTTCGATCAGGGACTCCGTTATGGATAATTTGATGTCTTCTATTTCAACCTCCATCCCATCAAAAGAACGTGCAAAAGTCTTCATCACCTCCCTATGGAAACCGTTAAATTTCTCTAGAAATTGTAACCATTGTACTTTCTGCAACAGCTCCCTGGTCTGAGGATATCCTTCTAAGAGCTTCTTCCCTACTGGTTCGGTTCGGACAATAACACCCATTATGGAAGATGCTTCGTCTCAAGGACTGCTCACTTGACAAGAAAATTGGTGCTGGTAAGGTTTCATTCAATGGGGGAGAGATGGGGAGGTTATGTGAATTCGGAGAAATGGCAGAATAGGTAAATTATAATGAAGGTCATGGGAATGAATTAATTGTTAGATCGCATTCAAAATAATGATTCGGCGATTACTTCGATAGATTCGGAATGAGGACAAGACGAGAGTTTAAGTGGTGGATTATGATGATTTTGACAAGCGACCATCACCCACAATTTGCAATGATTTCATTTTATTTTGGCAGTGCTATGTCCTTTTAGTTCATATATGCAATATATTAATCCTCATTGTAAAATTAAAGTATCACATACCTTTGACTAACTTGCTAACCTTATTTTTCATTTGATATCACTTGCAGGTACTTTGCACTGTCAATTATTCTTCAATTCGAATCACCAAGTGTTCCTGTCAAGTTGGGTACAAAAATTTTATTAGAGCTTTAGAAACTTGTCTGAGATGCAAAAAGTCACTAATTCTGTAGATGAGAAAAAAAACTTTAGGAAATGGAATTTCTTTTTGGAAAGAAAATTTAAGGTGCCAACAGGAGTTGGTTTTCACTTCAAATTTTCTGTAAAAGCATGCCAACAACATGTTGGTTTTCATGTTTATACCTTATTTATTTATTTATTATTTTTGATATATATATATATTATATATATATATATATATATATATATATTATATATATATATATATATATATATTATTATATATATATATATTTAAACTGTTGGTTCACGGTCACTGAGTGGCGCTACATCACGGGAAATATCGGGGCAGATCACCCGAAGGGATTGCCCCGTCGGCCAAATCTTAACAGACCTAACCCCAAGGGCGTCAAGGAGATTTTAACCCCGTGACCTCCCCAAACTGGGAAAGTAATTAGCAACGGGAACTCGAACAATTTGAGCTTATCCTTGGGGTCTCTCTCTCTCTCTCTCTCTCTCTCTCTCTCTCTCTCTATATATATATATATATTATATATATATATATATATATATATATATATTTGTTTATTTTTAATTTTTTAATTTTTTTTTTTATAGAAAAGTAAAATTTCAAACGTGAAAAAGAAGAAGAACTCTTCTCAGCCATCTTCAATTCTGAATTATCTTGGAAAATTTTGACAAATTCTTCTTTTTTAATGGCTTTTCATAAATTCTAAGTCAATGTCCATTTACTAAAAGAGGAATTTTCTCTTCATCAATAGTCCTGACTCTAACTGCACCATTGTCAAAGACATTTTCAAATTCATAAGGCCCAAGCCAGTGGGTTTGGAATTTTCCTTGGAAATTCTTGAACTTTGAATCGAAGAGTAATTCCTAGTCTCCTGGATGAAATTGTCTTTCTTTAATGTACTTATCATGCCATCTGGATATTTGTTGTTAAGCTAGGATGGTCTTCTGGAGGGCTTCTTGCCTTATTTCATCAAGCTCATTAAGTTGTCTCATCCTTTGTTTTTGTGCTTCTGATAAGTCAAGATCTAGCTGGACTGTTGTTTTATAAGTCTGGATCTGGAACTCTATTGAAAGTTAGACATGCTTCCCATAAAAAAGTTCATAAGGAGTATGTCCTGTGATACTTCTCCATGTAGTTCTATAAGTCCACAAAGCTTATGGAAGCTTTTTTGCCCAGTCCTTCCTATGTAAATGTATAGTCTTGGTAAAGATTGCTTCAATCACCTTATTTTTAGACTCAACTTGTCCATTGGCTTGTGGATGGTATGGAGTGGACTTTCGATGTTTGATTTTGTACTGCTCCACAAGCTTTTGCACTAATCTGGATGTAAACTGTGTTCCTTGATCTGTCACAATTTCTCTTGGAACACCAAAATGAGTGAAAACATCCTTAAAAGAAATGAAACTACAACATTTTAAGTAGCAAAAGGAAGTTCTTTAGCTTCTACCCATTTACTGACATAATCAGTACATACCAAAATATACCTTTTTTGCTTTGAAGGTGGGCTGATTGGACCAACAAAATCTAGTTCCAATTTGACGATTATCACATCTTTTAACATATTCCTTGGTATCCCTAAAAATGGAAGGCCAATAATATCCTAAAAGTAAGACTTTATAAGCAGTTCTTTTGTCAGAAAAATTTCCTCCACATGGTTCATCATGGCAGACTTTAAGTATTTCTGGTATTTCATCCTATTGAATGCATTTTGTATAACTCTTCGTTTATCCATGAATAAGATGTGATATTGTGAACTATCCTCCTCTTTTCTCTAAGAAACAAATGAAATGGAATTTTCCCTGTAGCTAAATAATTAGCAATATCTGCATACCAAGGTGATTTAGTAGATACTGCAAAAAGATATTCATCAGGAAATTTATCTTCTACAGGTTGATCATTATTATCATTCTGAATTCTAAATAAAAAGTTAGCAATTGTGTTATGTTTCCCGGGTCTATCTAGAATAGTGATGTTGAATTCTTCTAAAAATAATAGCCATCTAGTTATTCTTCCATTAGTGATTGGTTTATTCATTAGGTATCTAATGGTAGAATGGTCTGTGTGAATGAAAGTTTCATAGCCAATTATATAATGTCTGAATTTGTTAATGGAATGAACTACGGTTAAAAACTCCTTCTCAGCTACAGTATAATTTATCTCTGTAGGAGTTAAATTTTTACTGGTATAATAGATTGCATAAGGAGTAAGGTATTTTTTCCCTAACTCATCTCCCAAGGCTGTATCTGAAGCATTAGTTGATATATGGAAAGGCAATTTCCAATTAGGTCCTTTTAGGATAGGTGCTTCAGAAATTCTCTTTATCAAAGTTTCAAAGGCAGCTTGAAAATCAGAATTCCAATTGAATTCACAGTCCTTGGTAACTAGTTGAAAGAGTGGAAATGCAATTTTTGTGAAGTTTTCCATAAATCTTCTATAATATCTAGTGAAATCAAGAAAACTCCTAACATCTCGTTGACAGTTCAGTACTGATAATTTAGAAATGACCTCGACTTTAGATGAATCTACCTTAATTCCATCTCCTGAAATATGGTGACCTAAAACAATTCCTTCGTTAAACATCATGAAACATTTCTCATGACTTAACGAGAGATCTATTTCTTTACATATTATTAAATCTTTTTCTAAATTTTCAAGTGCTTCATTAAATAATCTCCATAAACTATGAAATCGTCCATGTACACTTCCACACAATAATGAATAAGATCAGAGAAAATTTTGAGGACTACCTTTGGAATGTTGCTGGAGAATTTCATAATCCAAAGGGAAGTACTCAGTAAGCATAAGTTCCCCATGGACAGGTGAATGTGGTTTTATCTTGATCTTCAAGTGCTACCTGAATCTGGTTATATCCACTAAAACCGTCCAAAAATAAAAAGTACTTTTTCCCTGCTAATGTGTCTAAGACTTGGTCTGTGAAAGGAAGTGGAAAGTGGTCTTTTAATGTTGCTTTATTCAATTCCTTGTAATTGATGCATACTCTCCATTTTCCATTTTTTTTTGGAATGATTACTAGGGGTGAGACCTGTTAGTGTCAGTCTTAAGCCCTACATCAGTGATCAATAGCTCTTTGCATATGCATAGTTAGGTGTCTCATCAGTGTCAACTTTGCATCCCACTAGGCATGCCATAACACTGAATGGAGGAGCAGGTCTTTGTTCCCTTCTTGGCTTTGCTGGATGAGGTCATACTACAATGTAATTGAGTCATACTTCTTGTTATTTTTGTCTTGAGGTCCCAGGTCTTAGGTCTAGGGTTTTGAGTCAAAATCACTTCAAGATCATGAGTCAAGGTCAGTGAATGTCCAGCGAGCCAGAAGGAGGTATGTACATATGTTTCATGGTTATTTTCATCAGTTACAGATCATTTTATACCTTGGATTTAAAAACCCTGTTTTTAAGTCCAAGGTCATGTCAAATTTGTAAAAA
>APFE030692433.1:71567-84592 GCA_000404065.3 Pinus taeda | reverse complement strand
AATGTCTGAAGCTTGACCACCTTAACTTGATCACTACCTTGGTAAGCTTCTTGTAGAGTCTCCCAGGAAGCTTTGGCAGTTTTTGCTCCTGATATTCTTGGAAATAAGCTCTTATCAAGAGCTATCTGAATGTGAAACAAAGCTTGAGCATTCTTCTTCCTTGCTTCCTTTCTTGTTGTTCTTTCATTAGCTGTAAGAGCATTCCAATCAGTTGGCTCCTCATATCCTGATTCAACAATCTCCCACAAATCTTTTCCAATCAAAATGTAGCATCTAATGCACCAAATAATCATAATCGTTCCCATCAAATTCGGAACTAGCATCTGGTTAGAATTCTGACATATTATAACTTTGGCGAAATTCCAAACATACAACTTTAACCCAAAATAATTTAACCTGCTCTGATACCACTTGTTGTATATGAAATGAATTATTTCAAGCACATTAAGAAGTTAACAGTACTATGAAGAAAAATACATAAAAAATATAGATAAAACAATTAAAAGACCAATGTGTGAGCCAAAACAAAATGCTGTAACTTTCATATATTGATTCAACTGCTAACTACATTATTAAATAGTAAAACTAATACTAAAATCAACTCTGGAATAATTCTACTGCAATTACCACTAATTTCTAGCACTTTCCAGCAACACTGACAACCCTAACAATCTGCTGCTTTAATCCCTAACAATCTGCTGCTTTATTTTTGCAGAGAACACAAAATATGCTGGCTACTTTGTCAGCTAATTACATAACTATTTAAGCATTAATTCTAACATACACTAGTAGTGCACTGCCTACCTGAACAAGGTCATGTCTGATGTTCAAAGCGTAGAACCTTTTTTCCTCTCTTGGACCTCCTCCAACCAAGTACCAAGTCTTAGGGTCTCTACTAGCAATCCCCTGGCTCAAGAGTACCCTAATTGGGAGAGTCCTCCTTACCTCAACAATGTACCCTAATTAGGAGCATCCTCTAGAAAATTAACTAGTTGAAGGGTATCCTAATTAGGAGCCTCCTTCTTACCTCAACAATGTCATGTCTAAGGTTCAAAGCTTACAACTTTATTTCTTCTCTTAGACCTCCTCCAATCAGGTACCAAGTATTCAAGGTTTCCTCAGCTTTTCTTCCCTCTCACCCTCTTGGCTTCCTTGTCCCAAGTGAGATTATTTATCTCTAGGAAGAGGATATATGTCTTCTAACTGTCTTGTAAGTGAAACTCTCATTTAGCACTATTTAGTGTGACCATATCAATATTATTTATTACAAAATCATCTGGTAAATGAAACTCTCATTTAACACTTTCGTGTATTTTTCTAGCTGACCATATCAATACTATTTATAACAAATAAAACAACATTTATCATTCATGCCTGGTTTTTCAAGTGACCCACAATTTTACCAAATCATTTGGGATAAAACAAAATATTTATTTTTTTAATTGAAAAGTATTACACCATTAAGTAAATTAAAATGTATTTGTGCATGAAAATGTGCCTCATAAAGCTATCACGAGGCATGAAAACCTAAAGGGGGTCCGCGCTCAAACAAGGTAGTAATGCAAATACAGTAAACCAAGATAACAAGTGTGACAAATAAACAACGAAGGAAATAACGAGTCTCTTGATTAAGGAAGAGCGGATTGAAAGTGACCTGATTCAGAAATTTTCTTCACTCCATGCTCATAGCTTTTGTGAGGAATGACAATAACAATTAATTTGTCACAGGTGGACCGACGGTATTTAATAAATAAAAGTTAGCTTTATACAGATATATATATAATTTAGAGGTATATGTGAATAAATTTTATATAAATGACGTATAATTGTTTAGGTAAAGAAAATTTTAAATTTTTGGTTGAGTACTAATTCACAAAATATTTTAGAATGAATTAGACAACCATTGTTAGGTCAATCTTATATTCCAGAAATCCACATTAGACATGTGTTCAAGGGGATTTCTTTCCATCGATGGGCCAAAAATACCATCTTTTTAACGTACAGGATTTTCTTTTACACTAAATAGATTAGATTCGCTACTAATATTGTTTACTAATTGCATAGTTTAATGAGGGTGGAGGAGTTGCTTGAAAAGTTATAGATATTTTAGTTATATTTAGAAAAAATCTGGCAAAGATTTTTGTAAATCCAAGTTATAGTGATTAAACTTCAAAACTTTAGGTGTTCTAGACGTTTTTGATGGTGCTAAATCCATTTCAACTATAAAACACAATTCAAACACTGCCTTTACACATTTCCTCCGCCTCTTTAGAAGACTCCTTATCTAATAACAACGACTATGATTTGAATCGCACGGCTACGACAAATGGTTAAATTAATGACTGCAATCTCAAGATCTAATATTTTTTACGGCATCCTGTGTTGTAAAATGAAAAAATACGAACTCCTATTTTCTATAACATGATAACTTATTCCATCTCCGTGACTAATCTTTACATTTACTGGTACTTTGATCCATCATGCCCATCCACAGTAACACATGTCGGATCTTCTTTATCTTCATTTTATTCATTGTACTGATCACCATTTGAGTTAGTTTCGAACGTGGTGATCAATCGTTATTGTCGTGCCCTACTCCGACACTCGGACCTGATGGAAGTTTGTTGAAGGGTATGGTAGTAATTAACGTTTGTGCCAATCCTACCGATTGCTTCATGGAGCCATCGCCATTGATGTATTTGTGGCCTACTCCTCCACTTGGACCAGAAGGAAGCCTGTTAATCTTCAATGTTTTTTCTGCATTACTTGTCTCCAACTTCACAGGGCCCAAGGAATTGATGTGCTTGTGACCTACTCCTCCACTTGGACCAGAAGGAAGCTTATTCTTCAATATATCTCCCAGTGCATGATCTCCGCTAGGAATATTGTGATAATCACATGGATTTTTAACAGCTTGGGCTGTTACAATATTCCTCTTTTTCAGAACTCTACCTCCATCGACTACACCTTCATTCAATACTATTGCTGCCACTGAAACGAAGAAGAACACAAACCAGGTGCCTATCTTCATGACTCGCCTTTAATAATAATACTTGCGGTATTGATGATGTTAGTGCGGGTGCCTCTCACATGAATCAAATTCAATCAATGAAAAGTTTACTATGTTGATGTTCTATTCAAGACAAAACAAAAATGCTAGAGATCACACCAGGAATACAAATTCTCTTAAAACTGGCGAATATTGATCAGAATTATCAGTTAAAGTTGAATGAAATTAGGAGGCAGATACAGTACAACGGGCAGGACGATGTATTTATATAAAAATTGTCCAGGCCAAGGGCAGGGAAAAGAAAGCTATAAGACGGTCAATAAGCATATTCAGGTTGAACAGTTGACCATAGAAATATCTACTGAAAAATCAAACCGCGCAATACCCTGGAAATTTCCTTCCCATGTTTCGCTTGACTTGACCGATTCCTTAAATTCATCCATTATTCATTCCAATTCCTCGAAGTCAGTACGTGCTCGACTTTTTGTGTTCTTTCATAACTTCATTTGATTGTTTCATCTTGAGGAGAATTGCGAAGGTCGGTATAATTAGTACATACTCTTGTGTTCTTTCATAAATTCAATCGATTGCCTGAGCTTGAGAAGAACTACGAACATTGACAATATTTACAGTTAATCAATTTTTTTTGGGTTGTCAACTTTGGGATACCACATGCGAAGAACATGCAGTGCTCTGAATCGTTCAAGTGTGGTGTGACAGAGTCATCCTTAACCAGATTGCAAGTTCGGCTCATTGGAGGGACCAGCAGCAATGTCAGCAGTTTTCTTTGGTGCTTTGGGTCGATTAAATGTGAGAGGGTCATCCTTCACAAGATTGTAGGTTCGGGTCTTTGGAGGATGCAATGTCAGCAGTTTCCTTTGGTGCTTACCCTGCAATGACCCGAAGCTACAATAAACTTGGGATTCAAACACAACGACAATATCTGCGTGACTTTGACTTTCAAGGGGAGCAACAATTTCGGGGCAGAGGGCAACAATGTGAAGAAGCAACAATGACTTTGGTGCTTACTCTGCAATGACCCGCAAGTGTTGACTCACAAAATTAAATCGCAGTATCAATGGTTTGACAATGACACCAACTCACAACGGCAATGCTTTCAAACACCGAGTTGCGCCCAAACGGAACCTCCATATGACCATCAGTGGAACGTCGAACCAATACTTCAGTTGGCTTTGAAATTGTGTTTCCTGTTGACATCGTTTATATATTTGGCCAAGAAAAAGCGAAGGACTAAATAAGAGTTGAAAGAGATGGGGTAGAAAGCCACATTCTCACTTTCAAAAAACCAAAAAATAAAAAGGATTATTCACTTATGTCCGAAAAGAAGTCACCTTAAACAAAAATAATCCTTGTTAATTCATTATTATGATGTTATTTCCTCGTCTGTAAAAGTAAGTAAAGGTAAATTTATGAGTGAATCGATAAATTTATGAGTAAAGTTGATGCTAATAGAAGTCCGTATGGAGTGACCAACACTTAACATGGTGGTGGGCTCTTGTACGAGAAGCCTTCTTTCAAATATAACAACTGAATGATGCACAGAAGTTGATGCTAAAAGAAGTCAGTATGGAGCGACCAACCCTTACTCTTGTATGAGACTTAGTCAACTCAAATTCACTTCCTACACAAACTTTGATATGCTTCAAGAAAGAAATGCAAGATAGGTTATACCTGAAGGGGAAAGCATTGGAAATCATGAAGCAATGGATTCAGGTAAGGCAAGTACCTGGTCGAAGGCATCAAACAATATTTTTGATGGCTTCAAGTCCATGGTGATGAACTTGGAAGTTCCTCGACTCACTTCTCAGAGGACTCTCAACCAAAATATCCAAAGAAAAATGGATCTGCTTAGTATAAATGCTTTGGAGAATGCTTTACAAGTAGCTCTCAAATTTGAGGCCAAAGTTTCAGAAGAAAATGTACTAAGCTTCCACCAACTAAAGCAACGTTCTCGAAGCCTTATCTTTTCGAACTATCTCTATTAGTAACTCAGAGTAGCCTTTAAATCAGGGAAATGACAAAGTAAGAAAAAGTATAGTAGTTATCATAAATATGCATGCATGATAACTACAGGGTATTGCTCAAAAATATTGAATAACATAGAACCAGTGTTATTGGAACCAGAGCGGAACTGGTGAAATCAGCTGGTTCGATCCTTTTGACACCCAAACAGGCCTGGTTTGGTTCGAGGTCTGGAACCGGAAATGGCCAGTTTGGTATTGCACTGGCTGGTTAGGTACCAAAGTGGCCAATTCTGCACAATTTGATTAAAGATGTTCTAAACGTAATTATTTTTTAGAAAAAAACAAGAATTTTTGAGTGGGGTAGCCTAATATTCAAGCCTATGGCTTTAGTATTGCTTATGCAATTCATAACATTACCATGAAATGACTTTGGATGTTTGAGAGTAGTTCTGACCTCATTGAATTTCATATGGAGAAAGTAAAATTTTAGATCTCACTCAAAATTTAGTAGACTTGACAACATTTTTCAGGATTTCAAGATTGTGGGGATTGCCACATTTCCGTTGGAGTTTGTTATGTATGAGGGTATGAACTAGTAATTAATCAAGAACACTAAGCTCTCTATGTACCTTAAAGGTAGTGACATTGGTTGATGAACTCTTCTCTCAGAACCCTACTAAAAATGTAACCATCACTGAAACAAAATCTTGACTTGAGATGCTACTTTTTTTTCTATCTTATTTTAATGCTTAGAGGGTGATATTGATGATGGAGATCCTAATATAGACAATGATTTTGATTATATGTAGGTATTTGTTGTAACATGATTTTTTTTTTTTTTTTTTTTTTTTTTTGCTAATGGTCATCTGGACCCTGTTTGTTGATGTTTTTTCGATTTAGAGATGGATTGTACTACCCTGTTTGTTGATGTTTTTTCGGTTTAGAGATGGATTGTACTTGATGCTATTTTTGTTATTTGCTTTTATAGGACCTAGATAATGCAAGGGCCACACAATTTCCACTAAAGCATCCACTTGGGTTAGCCTCTATGTTTTGGATGATTACACAATAGATAAAATTGGCCAATGCTTATCAAAAATTCCATCCAGCCAGATAGTCGATGCTCAATCCTACTTTATATTTTCTAAGCACAACCAATAACTCCATGAGAATAACATGATCTGTATTTAGCAAATACACCGGTTGCCCGCTCAAATGGCTGGTACCTATAATCATAGCCCTGTATGGATAAAAACTGATGACTACGAGTTACGTTGGCTCTATACATTGATGACAATTTCTTTAGCTTTGCCAACAATCATTGTACTCTAGTATAGACTAAATGGACACTAGAATTTCCATTATCTAGAAGATGGAATCTTACCCAAGGCATTCACAAAAGTTGTTGCCAACCCACAATTGGTTGAAAATAATCTCCATCATCATAACAAACTTTATGCCCATAATATGCACAACTGGTAACACATGATACATCTCCCAAACCAACGGAGTCCAACTAAAGTCTAATCCGAGATCCTCCATTCTCAATACCTTATACATAAAAAAACTTGTTTGTAATCGACCTCTCTTTGCACTTTTTGGGGAAATTGCTAGTTATATTAAGTTACTTGAAAAATTGGTCTCCTACAATGTATTTTAGGTATCAGAGGAGGGAAACAGTTATTTCCATTGATTGAGTCATTATTTAGGCAATTTCACTCTTGTAGAAAAGATTTGTGTTGGTTCAACCTGGCCCGAAACTTTTTCGTTGTCATCTAATTAATGAATGCATTAGGTTGACCATAACAAATATCCATTTTCAGAATACACATTATTGTCCACCCTTGCTTTCAACAATGCCCATTCACATGTCTCTATTCTTCCCCACTCTATGCCTTACGGCGTTTCCTTTGCAACATAAGGTGCAAATGCTAGTATTCTTTCATGATGACCACATATCAAGTGTCCATGCATGATAATAAATTTTTTCGCTTCTTTATGCATACAGTGACTAACAATTATTTTCCCTATGCGACCACTTGTCGAGATTAATTAAAATATATGAGTACAAAACCCTTCCTCACTTTTGTTAACAAAATAATTATGTAATCGCTTTCAAAATTTCAATTATGCAATGAGTTCTTGGTCTACAATTTTATTTTCCTATTTTTGTAGTTCCTCATTGGATAGACTATACAACCTAAAATGCCTTTCTTTATTGAACGATAGAACATATATTTTCTTTGGATTATTCAATCTTGCCACTAATTTTATTATTAAATTTCATTTGTTTTGTAAGGTTACTTCTGTTAAGTGTAACTAAACAATAGTAAATAATTACCATGTCTTTTGGTCATTTATTTGCTTTGTCACTCTCGAGATTTTCGGAACAAGGCTTACCCTCAAACTGCCCTAATCCTTTCAGTTGCTCCTCCTTTTTTTTTCTTTTTGTTCTAGGCTCAGGACTGCTAACGACGTTGTTGGGTAGCTACCACTCTGGGTTCAAAATTTGATATCCATTACATATTAATTGTCAAGCTTTCATTTTCATAAAGTCAATATACATACACATCATTACACAAACAAAGTCCTTTGTTTACTTACACTAGTACCTTTTCCTTAAAGAAAACACCTAACCAATAATAGATTATATTACTTATTTGTTTTGTAACTTTATGATTCAGCCACAAAATATCGGGGAGAAGAGTGCTCAACCCAGCCAATGAGAATGGGAATCAAGTCCAATTCTCCCCCGAGCTAGTTGTCACTTCCAGAGTAGTTTCTTGACAATGACCTAACAAATTTTGTTCAAGCATCAAGACTGTACTAGTCTAGCCAAAGAAATCACAAACTTACAAGTTTGTCTTAGGGTCTCCATTGGCCACCAACGCGCTCAAGTGTACACTAACTTGTAGTGCACTGCCTACCTCAACAAGGTCATGTCTGATGTTGCGTAGAACCTTTTTTCCTCTCTTAGACCTCCTCCAACCAAGTACCAATTCTTAGGGTCTCCACTAGCAATCCCCTAGCTCAAGAGTACCCTAATTGGGAGCATCCTTCTTACCTCAACAATGTACCCTAATTAGGAGCATCGTCTGGAAAATTAACTAGTTGAAAGGTATCCTAATTGGGAGCATCCTTCTTACCTCAACAATGTCATGTCTAAGGTTCAAAGCTTACAACTTTATTTCTTCTCTTAGACCTCCTCTAGCCAGGTACCAAGTATTCAAGGTTTCCTCAGCTTTTCTTCCTTCTCACCCTCTTGGCTTCCTTGTCCCAACTGAGATTATTTATCTCTAGGGAGAGGATATATGCCTTCTAACTCTCTTGTAAGTGAAACTCTCATTTAGCACTATTTAGTGTGACCATATCAATATTATTTATTACAAATAAAGCAACGCTTATCATATGGTAAGTGAAACTCTCATTTAGCACTCTTTCGTGTATTTTTCTAGCTAACCATATCAATTCTATTTATAACCAATAAAACAACATTTATCATTCATGCCTGGTTTTTCAAGTGACCCACAATTTTACCAAATCATTTGGGATAAAACAAAATATTTATTTTTTTAATTGAAAAGTATTACCAACATTAAGTAAATTAAAATGTATATGTGCATAAAAATGTGCCTCATAAAGCTATCACGAGGCATGAAAACCTAAAGGGGTCCGCGCTCAAACAAGGTAGTAATGCAAATATAGTAAACCAAGATAACAAGTGTGACAAATAAACAACGAAGGAAATAACGAGTCTCTTGATTATGGGAGAGCGGATTGAAAGTGACCTGATTCAGAAATTTTCTTCACTCCATGCTCATAGCTTTTGTGAGGAATGAGAATAACAATTAACTTGTCACAGGTGGACTGACGGTATTTAATAAATGAAAGTTTGCTTTATATAGATATATATATATAATTTAGAGGTATATTTGAATAAATTTTATATAAATGACGTATAATTGTTTAGGTAAAGAAAATTTTAAATTTTTGGTTGAGTACTAATTCACAAAATATTCTAGAATGAATTAGACGTAACAATCTTATATTCCAGAAATCCACATTAGACATATGTTCAGGGGATTGATGGCCCAAAAATACCATCTTCTTAACCTACAGGATTTTCTTTCACACTAAATAGATTAGATCTATTACTAATGCTGCTTACTAATTGTATAGTCTAATGAGTAATTGCATAGTCTAATGAGGGAGGAGGAGTTGCCTGGAAAGTTATGGACATGGCAAGGATTTTTGTAAATCTAAGTTATAGTTGTTAAACTTCAAAACTTTAGGTGTCCTAGATGTTTTTGATAATGCTAATTCCATTTTCATTATCAAAACACAAACACTGCCTCTACACATTTCCTCACCTCTTTAGAAGAATCCTTATCTAATACCAACGACTATGATTTGAATCGCACGGCTACCACAAATTGTTAAATTAATGACTGCAATCTCAAGATCTATTATTTTTTACGGCATCCTGAGTTGTAAAATGAAAATACATCATGGATTGTGAAATGAAATGAAAAAATACGACCTCCTATTTTCTATAACATGATAACTAATTCCATTTCCGTGACTAATCTTTACATTTACTGGTACTTTGATCCATCATGCCCATCCACAGTAAGGCATGTCGGATCTTCTTTATTTTCATTTTATTCATTGTACTGATCACCATTTGAGTGGTGATCAATCGTTATTGTTGTGCCCTACTCCGACACTCGGACCTGATGGAAGTTTGTTGAAGGGTATGGTAGTAATTAACGTTTGTGCCAATCCTACCGATTGCTTCATGGAGCCATCGCCATTGATGTATTTGTGGCCTACTCCTCCACTTGGACCAGAAGGAAGCTTGTTAATCTTCAATGTTTTTTCTGCATTACTTGTCTCCAACTTCACAGGGCCGAAGGAATTGATATGCTTGTGACCTACTCCTCCACTTGGACCAGAAGGAAGCTTATTCTTCAATATATCTCCCAGTGCATGATCTCCGCTAGGAATATTGTGATAATCACATGGATTTTTAACAGCTTGGGCTGTTACAATATTCCTCTTTTTCAGAACTCTACCTCCATCGACTACACCTTCATTCAATACTATTGCTGCCACTGAAACGAAGAAGAACACAAACCAGGTACCTATCTTCATGACTCGCCTTTAACAATAATACTTGCAGTATTGATGATGTTAGTGCGGGTGCCTCTCACATGAATCAATCAATGAAAAGTTTACTATATTGATGTTCTATTCAAGACAAGACAAAAATGCTAGAGATCACACCAGGAATACAAATTCTCTTAAAACTGGCGAATATTGATCAGAATTATCAGTTAAAGTTTAATGAAATGAGGAGGCAGATACAGTACAACGGGCAGGACGATGTATTTATATAAAAATTGTCAAGGCCAAGGGAAGGGAAAAGAAAGCTATAAGACGGTCAATAAGCATATTCAGGTTGAACAGTTGACCATAGAAATATCTATTGAAAAATCAAACCGCGCAATAGCCTGGAAATTTCCTTCCCATGTTTCGCTTGACCTGACCGATTCCTTAAATTCATCAATTATTCATTCCAATTCCTCGAAGTCAGTACGTGCTCGACTTTTTGTGTTCTCTCATAACTTCATTTGATTGTTTCATCTTGAGGAGAATTGCGAAGGTCGGTGTAATTAGTACATACTCTTGTGTTCTTTCATAAATTCAATCGATTGTTTGAGCTTGAGAAGAAGTACGAACATTGACAATATTTACAGTTCATCAAATTTTTTTGGGTTGTCAACTTTGGGATACCACATGCGAAGAACATGGAGTGCTCTGAATCGTTCAAGTGTGGTGTGACAGAGTCATCCTTAACCCGATTGCAAGTTCGCCTCATTGGAGGGACCAGCAGCAATGTCAGCAGTTTTCTTTGGTGCTTTGGGTCGATCAAATGTGAGAGGGTCATCCTTCACAAGATTGTAGGTTCGGGTCTTTGGAGGATGTAATGTCAGCAGTTTCCTTTGGTGCTTACCCTGCAATGACCCGAAGCTACAATAAACTTGGGATTCAAACACAACGACAATACCTGCGTGACTTTGACTTTCAAGGGGAGCAACAATTTCGGGGCAGAGGGCAACAATGTGAAGAAGCAACAATGACTTTGGTGCTTACCCTGCAATGACCCGAAAGTATTGACTCACAAAATTAAATCGCAGTATCAACGGTTTGACATTGACACCAACTCACAACGGCAATGCTTTCAAACACCGAGTTGCGCCCAAACGGAACCTCCATATGACCATCAGTGGAACGTCGAACCAATACTTCAGTTGGCTTTGAAATTGTCTTTCCTGTTGACATCGTTTATATATATATATATGGCCAAGAAAAAGCGAAGGACTAAATAAGAGTTGAGAGCGATGGGGTGGAAAGCCACATTCTCACTTTTAAAAAACCAAAAAATAAAAAGGATTATTCAGTTATGTACGAAAAGAAGGCACCTTAAACAAAAATAATCCTTGTTAATTCATTATTATGATGTTATTTCCTCGTCTGTAAAGGTAAATTTATACATTAATTAGTTAATTTTTAAAATGTTAAAATTAAGTTAAATTGTAATTTAATTTAATTTTTTCAATTAAATGATTTTTTTAGTTTTAAAACATGTTGGGTGAATGTAATTATTAATATATTTTTATTAAATAAATAACAATTAATTATTATTTGTTTTGTTTTATATTATCGTAAATTTAGATTGATACATAAGGTTTTACTAAAAGCAAATTTTAATTAATCATTATTATATCACTATTATTAAAAATTCGCATTATTAAATATATCAAAAAGAAGTTTCAGGAAAGCTTTTTATTTAAAAGTAAATTTAATAATCAAAAAAGTTTAACAAACTCGATAGCAAAGAAGAATAGTTCCCTTTTTTTGGGTAGTTATAGAATCATGAGTTCATATAAATCCAACGTGTGAAGTTTATGTTAAATCAAACTATTACCACAGGAATGTGCGTTTTCATGGATCACATTAAAAGGAATTCATACTTATGCCAAAAGAATCGTTGTTGCAAGATAGAAGTGTGAATATGTGCAAATATGTGGAAGTGGTGATATGTGTGGAATGATCACATGAATGTGTTTTTTTATGGATCACATTAAAAGGAATTCATGCCTATGCCTAAAGAGGCATTGTTGCAAGAAAGAGGTGTGAATATGTGCAAATATGTGGAAGTGGGGATATGTGTGGAATGATAAATATGTAAAGAGACGTCCACACTTCAACACTTACCACGAGCTTTTTGAAACTTAATTATATATTTTATAAAGCCAATTTTATCATTAGTTTGTCTTTCATTATTGACCCAACCACCTAGATACTATTCTTCACCCTACAAAAAAAATCAAAATTGTAATTATTGTTTGAGCCTACTGTAACCCTCATCAAATTCCACAAGTTTAATATTAATAAAAAACCACACTATCATTTTACTATCAATTTATGATTTAATCTCAAAAAAATAAACCTATATAAAAACAATACAAAATTATATATATATATATATATATAACTTACCCACATTACACATACTTTCTTTCTTTATAGACTTCACATTATGCTTTAAAACATGGCAATATTGCAAATATAATAAATTAAGATAACAAAGTTTTTCGACTAACATCCAGCAACATTATGGAAGAGTATCAAGCAATATTATGGAAAAGTGGATTGAAAGGGACTAGTTGAAAGGATGTCTTCAAAATTTATGACGAATAATCTTGCATAAAAGTTAAATTGTTATTCTTATGCGTGGATTGCTAATATTTAGATTTAATATATTGACGATTTGGGTTGATCATTTTTATTAGGGTTGATCATTTTTATTACGGAAATTAGGGAAACAATATAAATTAAATAAAGGTCTTATGATTAGAAGATTAATAATTCTTAGATCCTATAACTTTATTTTAAATTTGATTTTTTTTTCTTTCTTTGATTTTTTCCATCCTTATTTTATTATAAGTGGCTTTTAAAATTTA
>APFE030692433.1:45898-70636 GCA_000404065.3 Pinus taeda | reverse complement strand
GTTTTTAATGAATCATATTGTTCATCCAAGATGAATCGCAGTAAGTAGTTAAAAAACCTATGTAATTTACCCAGAAGAGAAATATTCAACAACAATTGATCAATTAATCAATAATAATTAAATTGATAATAAAAAAAATTAATAAACTAAAGTTCAAAATAAATTTAGACTGATATAATTTATGCGTATATTTGAATAAATTTTACGGTTTTTTTTAGCACAACGGTCTATTTTTTTCCATCGAAATACATTAGATGGGCCAGAAATACAATCTTTTTAATCGACCAGATTTTCCTTCATACTAGATACATTACATCTGCCGTTAATGCTGGTTACTCATACCAACGGCTATGATTTGAATCGTACGACTACAAAAAAGATGGTTAAATTAATGATTGCAATCTCTGATCTCATTTTTTCCGGCATCATGGGTGGTAAAATGAAAAAAAAGGCGGCCTTCTATATTTTACCGGATACTGGGCAGGGCGATATATTTATGATGATGATGATGGTGGTTAATGTCCACCAATACCAAACATCGGTGACTTGAAGAAAGAAATTATTTATTTTGATTTAAGATTTTACTCTTATGTTCAAAAAACTTAGAAAGAAGCCTCCCAAGCTCACTATAATTTTGACATTGTAAAAGGCAAAGTCAACCACATGGAAAAAAGAGAACTATATATTGAAGAGTAGAAGTCTGTTAGCTAAGTTCAATAAGTATATTGAAGAGTAGAAGTCTGTGTGCTAATGGTTGGGTGGGAAATTTGGTTATTATAAAATAAGGTCATGTATAGTTGAGAGCTGCTCTTAGGATGACTTCAAGCTAAAAAAACATATGGAATAATAAACTAGAAAAATAGCTGCTGAAAAATCAAACAGAGCATAAACATGGAAATTGCCTTAATACATGAAGGCTTGATCTTGAGGAGAATTGTAAAGGGTGGTCTAATTCCTTAAATTTAGTACATAGTGGACATGTGTGTTCATTCATAAATTCGACCGATTGTTTGAGGTTGAGGAGGATTGTGAAGTCGAAAATATTTACAATTCGTCAAATTTGATGGGCTGTCAACTTTGGGATGCCACATGCAAAGAACATGGAGTGCTCTGAATCGTTCAAGCTGTGTGGTTTGACAAAATCATCATTAACCCGATTGTAATTTCGGTGGAGGCAGGTAGTTTGAATCGTTCAAGTGTGAGAGGGTCATCCTTAACCCGATTGTAAGTTCGGGGCATTGGAGAGACAAGTAGAGAGATTTGGGAAAACAAAATGTAAGTCCATGACCACACCAATGGAAATGAAATTCATGAAGTTAAGTGGATAATTTGCATGACCCAATTTGGTGAATCCATCGGAGTATAGACAATTGATTGGGGCTTTGATGTTCTTTGTGAAGACCCATCCAGACATATGTTATGAAGTGAACACATTGAGTCAATTCATGATCGAGCCTCTACATGCACATTGGATCACTGCCAAACACACCTTGAGATATTTGCATGGGATGATCACACTTGGTATGATATATTCTACCAGAGATGTTCGACTTCATGGATATACTAATGCTGACTGGGCAGAAAATGTTATTGACAGAAAGAGTACATCTAGATTTTTTTTAGTCTTTGATCTACCATGATATCTTGGATGAACAAGAAGTAGAAGTCTGTAGCATTGAGTACTGCCAAAGCAGAGTCTATTTCTGCTAGCATGGCTAGTTGCGAAGCACTTTGGTTGAAAAAGCTCTTTGGAGAGCTATTTGAGTAGGTCCTAGATGCTACAATGATATATTGCGAAAATAAGAGTGGGATCCATTTGGTAGAGAATCTCGTGTTTCATGACAAGTCCAGGCACATTGAGATGTGGTATCACTTCATTCGATACATGGTGTAGAGAGGAGTCATTTGACTCTGTCGCATATCGAGAAATGAGAAGATTATAGATATTCTCACCAAGGCTTTACCGAAATGGAATTTCTTAGTCTTCAGAGAGCAGATTGGTCTGATCTATGTGCCCCTTCCTGATAAGGGGCATCAATGATTGAGGACATTGAGCCAACTCTTCCCCCCTCTTTGAGCTCCCAGGGTGAGGAATTGAGATAAAGGTCTCCTAGGGTTGAGTGATCTCTAAACAATAGGGTTTCACCCCTATCTGTTACGCATAGTGTTGGAGTAGTAGCTCGCCCTATCTTAGTATTTGTAGATTAAACCTCAATTGGAATCATACCCACAAGCTAGGCATTTTGGGATTGTCCCTCCCTATATGGACAACTGGTTGAGGAGGCTTGGAGGCATGTGATCCTTACCTCTTTGTAAGTTGGGTATCTCACCCTACTAGGATTATGATGAAGGTGTTCTACCTCATGAATATAGAGGGTAATTGATAGGAAGATTAGTAGGCTATAGGATTAGGTTGATATTTTCTCTCTTTTGTGGTTCTAGGTTGAGAATGAGCTCCTTGATGTGATTCTAGGGTTTAGATGTTCTCCCTTGTATATTCAGATCTATTGCTCAATCTAGGATTGACATATGTCACTCCCCCATTAGATAGAGGGTGGAAGATAATTATCCCCAATTCTTCTTCTTTTAGATTCGAGAGTGTTTCAACAAATAGAGTTAAGTAGAGATAGTCATGGAATTTCGACAACATGACAAGATGATGTAATGATCAATGGACAAATATTGGAGGGTGGAATTCCTCTTGGTTAAGAGGGAGTGTTAATTTATGAAACTAGGGTCAAATTCAACCTTGGACAAATTAGATGATAGATATGATGATTGCAATGAATTCGTCTTTTTGAGAGGACCAAAATCCACCTAAATATCATCTCATTTGGATAAGTAGAAGTTGGTTTTTGAATTTGTGAACCCACTCATGTATATTGGATTAGGCCGGCCATATACACATGTAAAATTGGACATGTCTACCTCACCATCAAATGGACCCTCATGGAAGCCTATAAATAGAAGATACCTCAAGCTCATTTGAACATCATCATCAAACATATTATTCTCTACTCGTTTGTGGTTTGGATCACATAGGTTTGTTGAGGGTCTGAAGTTTCTAGTCTAAGGTTTGTACGGATTATGGTTTTTGTTTTTTGGTCACAGGATCTCCACAAGTCTGATATGACTGTAGTCACATGCTCACGGTGTCTCTGAGTGTTATTGGGAAGTGATATTCACTCACATATCACCTTGAAGGGAGAGACCAAGGCCCTAAGATCATATCTTGGTAGATCCAACCATAGTTGCATGCACACAATGCCTAAGGGAGTGACTAGGGGATCATAGTTTCTCACAAGACAACTTGAAGGGAGTGGCTGAGGCTCTAAGGCATATCTGGGTTGATCTGACCACATCTACAAGCACACAGTACCTCTGGGAGCAACTAGGGCATCATAGTCAGATGCATAGCATCTTGTAGGGAGCGACCAAGGGTTTGAGTTAGCTCCACTTCATAGTTGCATGTTCGCAGTAGCTCGGGGAGCAAATAGGAGTAAAATTTGCTCACTCATAGTGCCTCAAAGGGAAACAAAGAAGTCATAGTCGCTCATAGAATTTATTGATGAGGGAAACCAGGGTTCTGAGCTACAATTTGACAATTGACTGCAGTTGACCCCAAATGTCTGAACGCTGGAAGGTTTCTCTCTACTGTAGAGTAATTTTTGAAGTCTGTCTCTGATTTTTATTAGATAAATCTCTGTAGAGTAATGCTACTTATGTTAAGTGAAATTAAACAGTAGTAAATAACTATCATGTTTTCTGGTCCTTTGTTTTCTTTGTCACTCTAGATATTTTTGGAATAGGGCCTACCCTAGGATGACCCTAATCCTTCTAGTTGTTCCCCCCCTTTTTTTTTTAATTCTGGCCTCATGACTGCTAACTATGTTTTTGGGAAACTTGCTTAGCCTTTTTGCTAACATGGGTTCAGAATTTGATATCCCTATGCATATTTATTATCAACTTTGCAGTTGATAGAGTCAATATACATACACATCATTACACAGACAAAACCCTTTTTCAAAAGCAAAAAACATATGAATAGTAGTAACTTTGTTTACTTACATTGGTACCTTTTCCTTAAATAAAACAATTAACGAGTGATAGATTAGATTACTTATTTGTTATGAAGCTTTATGATTCAACCAAAAAACACTAGGGACAAGAGTGCTCCACCCAACCAATGAGAATGGAAATCATGTCCAATTCTCCCTACAAGCTAGTTGTCACTTCCAAATTAGTTTCTTGACAATGACCTAACAATGCATATTCAAGACCTCAATATTGTACTAGTATAGTCAAAGAACTCATAGACTTACAAGTCTGTCTTAGGGTCTCCACTGGCCATCAACTAGCTCAAGAGTACCCTAATTGGGAGCATCCTTATTACCTCAACAATGTCTTGTATAAGGTTCAAAGCATACAACTTTATTTCTTCTCTTGGACCTCCTCCAACCAGGTACCAAGTATTCAAGGTTGACTCAAGTTTTCTTCCCTCTCACCCTCTTGGCTTCCTTGTCCCAATTGAGATTATTTATCTCTAGGGAGAGGATAACGGTCTTTTAACTGTCTGGTAAGTGAAACTATCATTTAGCACTCTTTCAAGTAGTTTTATGGCTAACCATATTAAAATTATTTATAAAAAATAAAGAAACATTTAGCATATCTTCTTGGCCTTTCACGTGGCCCATAGTTTTACCAAAACATTTGCGATAAACAAAATATTTACTACTTTTTACCAAGTGGTGTTACATCTTCCCCTCCTCAAGCAAAGCAATGTCCTCAATGTTTTCTTTACCCACAAAATAGGCTAGAATATGCCTCCTGCATATAATATTCACCTTCCTGGGAATACCCTCCTTGCTAAAGTGATTCACTACACTTACCCTCGGAACTACTCACTTTTGTATCGTAATTTATATTTGATTGAAAATGCACAGACGCTTGACTAGGATTACTCCGCTCAATTTGACCTACATCCACAATCATTATGGTACTTAATTTCCACCAATTCATTATTTAAGAATGTGTATATACATTGTTTCAATATTCACTATAAACACCATAAATTCTTATTTATATATCCAAGAAGGGTCATTAATATGCATCACAACTTAATAAGGATCAGTAACTTGAACTCAATAAGAGCTAGAAACATAAACTCATCGTTGTAAACTTTTTTCTTACCCAATGGCTATGTCAATTGAAAAATACCCAATCATGTGGTTCCGTTATAATTTTTATATCGAAAGGTATCAGTTCCATCTTCATTATTTTCTTAGCAATAATAATATATTCAAAAACCATTTTTTGTTCTTGTCTGCAATTAGTGCATTTTCATACTAAATATTGTACTTTTATATTAATTCATATGCATTATTCATGCACAAGTAGGATTTTAAAATAACTTATTTTTCCTACCATATTCAAAATGGACACATTGTTAGTCTGCTTGGGGTATCTCAATTGGTAATGGTTGTGGAAATGAAGTCTCACCAAACCAGAAGTCTTCGGTTTAAATCTTCTGCTATCCCCCTTGATCAAGGTGAGAAGTTGGACATCATGAAGATGTAGTCATACCAAGCTTAAAAAAAAAACGGTCACATTTTTGTCTACTTTGTCCAAATAAACTTAGTTATGCCCATATTTTTCACTTAGCTATTTTTCTAACTCCAATCAAGGGTCCACTTTGCAGTATTCTTCCAATTTTGGTCCCTTATCATCCTTTAGGTTGTATTATAGGTTGTTGATATAAGTTATATGCAATTTTTTTTTTTTTTTTTTATTTTTATTTTTTATTTTTTTTTTTTTTTTTTTTTGTTTTTTTTTTCTTTTTTTTTTTTTTTTTATTTTTTTTTTTTTTTCTGTGTATAGGCATGGTGTTTCTCCCTTTTGTGTGTGTATGCTTATTGACTGTCAAACACTTTCCATGTAACTATAACATAGTTATTTCCTTATATATCGAAACACATCCTGTTTTTCACTTCATTCAACAAAATGAATTTTAATATATTTGACATGTAAGGTCTAGTGGAATATTGAAATAGGGTAATCTTATTCCAACCTAAGATTAATTGCTCATCTTATTATAGCCTCATATAATAATATTACTTCTTATCGTCACAAGGAAGCCTTCATTACCTTGTTCTCATGATGGCTTGCAACAAATGATTTGTTCTACATGCATCATCATACTTCCATGATATAAATCATGCCACAACAAAACATTACCAAGTTCTAGGAAAATTACTTCAATTTACCAATTACCAACTTATATTTTCCTTTGTTTAAGTGGACCCAATCTTGTTCCTGTTGCTTATATGTTGGTGGTTTCATGCAAAAATCAGGGTTCTATAATTGAGTTGAATTTTCTTTATTGTATATTTTCCCTTTGGATCTTTCCCAGTAGACTGTTAAGTCTAGAAACACAAGGTAATATGAAAAGAATTGACTATGAAAATTCAAGGGTACAATTTCAAGTAGCATGGGCATTCCTAAATCAGCAAAAGCTAACAAGGAAATTACAATACCAAATCTTATCACCTTTTATTTTTGTCATGCCTCACCTATGAGTTTACTCAAATGTTTTCTTAGGGTTTATATCCCTTTATATTCCACAACTTATTAATTAAGATGTCTGGTGATCACATGTGATCCCCTTTATTGTTGAAGTGTAATTGGTTATACAATCCTTCCCTCTTCCATATTCATGTTCATCAGCTGCCCCAACACATTATGTTAGTGTGGTTACCTTGACACAATGATTTTGTAAGCATGCAATATTTTTTATTATTATTAAATTTATTGAATCCACCAGTTGATAAGAATTCTATTGTGTCTATGAAATTCATATTGTAATTCTTCGACGCAATTACCTAATGTACGATTGATTGGTTTCATGTTTCACTTCCTTGTTAGCACCGCACACAACAACATACATAGATCATATGCTAGTGCCAACATGCTACCAACATCTTTCTTTATTACAATATTAATTTTCTTAAGATTATGTGTCACATTTTCTTTTTGTCACCTTTCTCATCTATCCACCTATTTTTTATCACACTTCACCTATACCCACTATGATTTTCTCAACCCACGTTCAAACAACATATTTCTTAGAGTATTCACTATACATGTTCATCATCAAGTGTACCCATGTGAATATATAAACATTTGTTTCTATGTTGTCTTTTTTAGTTTGTGATATTTCCATAAAGGATTATACTCACAAAGAAAAAATTAAGAGATTTTCCCCTCATAGTTTATGACACTACCAATTGGCTTTTATATGTCAATATATGTTTTTTTTTTCTCTTTGAAAATCTATCAACTATAACATTCCAAGATATCTTCCACACACCAAGAACCCTACAATTTAAAATTTTTTCAAATGAAAATAACTTATATATAATCCTCCATACTAATGGTTTGTGCTAATATTCTACTGTTGTAACCAGTTGTAGCTTCCTTCATAGAGAGACTTTCTAGTATAAAGTATCATTAACTCCGTTCTTTTTTTTTTAATTTTAGACTCACTCGTGGTAACTGCCACTGTATTAGACTTACTTAAACCTGAGTTACACTATTACATATGGTTTTTGTCATTATCTTACTGGCACGACACTATGTACTGATGTCTATCATATCACCTACTAGTACTTAATTTGGGAAATTTATTTGAACCATTCTTACCAACCACCCAAGGTAACCCCAATTGACTCACACACACAGATATATATTATAAATATAATATAATATAATTATATTATATATATTGTAATAATGTGTTCTATATTTTTAGTCAAATTTGACAAAAGTTTTGTTAGGTATGTCCAGACAGCCTCCTTGATTATTTCAATAAACCATATATTTTTTTTTCTATTACACGATTCTTGATCCCCTTTATTCTGATTCCTATATACACCTTATTATTTGTGTGTGTGTGTGTAAACAAAAGCATGCAATGCACTTCTTATTTTGAGTTTTTCCACAAAATTTCTTTAACTTTTGCCTCTTTTTGGCTTGCTTTCCATACGGATAATATTACTTTACTGCTAAGATTCAGAAAGGAAAATAAATTATTCTGTATACTAACCATTTCCTTCATTATATTAGGAAGGTTCTTGATCATCATTCAATATACATGTAAGGAGGTGGTTTACACCAATCAAGTAATTACTCTCCAAATGTATCCAATGTACAATTAAGTATTGATTACATTGACACCATTAATACGATTTTACCCTTTTTATTATATAGTTACTTAATAGTATGTGAAATGTTACTTTACGTTATTTACACACGTTTATGTCCTGTAATTCTTTTGCGCATATACTTTCTTGTTTCTCCACCCACTATCCAACAGTGACAAAATATGATTTATTAATTAACATGTGTTACTAAATAAATATTTTAAACAATTTTTCACTGAGCACTCTCTTGGGTGCCCAACCTATCGTTCATTGTAGGAAGGGTAGCCCAATAGGATTCAATTAATATTTTATAACCTAACTTTCATAATAGAATTTATTTCAATTTACTCCTAACATGGTTTTGTCACTACTCATTTCTTCGACTCTGTAAGATAGAGATTTATTTGTTTCCCTGATCTCCTAAGTTATTTTACCTATAGTTGAGATCATATGCCTTAGTATTTAAACCTATGGCTTTGATACCAGTTGTAACATGCATTGGCTAAATAAAATAATTCGAATTGAAAACTAATAACTTCTACTACATTAACTCAATGTCACCAATATTAATGTTCGAACATGTTAGTTGTATTGTGCTTTGCCAATATTTTATTACGATAATAATATCTTAGTCAAAAAAACTTATATTCAATTTGCAAACCAACTTGAATATCTAAAGCCTCAGTTATGTATGTACTTCACTTATTTAGTGCTTCAGATTCAACCTTGACCCCATCTCATCTACCGATTTGAAGGGTGTACAATATGGTATCATTTCAATGTAATATCTTTGTATTGTTGGCAACCTGCGTACATGGTCCCATCATATAAATTAACACTTCACATTCATAACAGTTATGTCATATATATATATATATATATAATATACTATACTATATATATATATATAGATATATGGGTTTTCCTTTAGGAAGATGGCTCTGAAATCCATTGAAGTCTCGACCTTGCAGTCGTAGTTAGGGTTAGGGTAAATCTAATGTAGAGTAGTGAGTTGTTGGTGGGAAGTCATGCGAACAGAATGGAGGTTAGGTGTTTTTAGTCATGGTGAGAGTAGGGAGACTCATCTTTATTGAGATATTTGGAGTAGCTGTCAGTCAACCCATAATTGTTTGGAAGTGGAGTGGGTCTTTACTGTTGATATGGATAAGGAGATGGTATAATATTCCTCTAATCCATTAGATCAATGTTAATCTAGACAAAATCTCCACATCAACCTCATAGAATGGAGCTACTGGATCGATTGGCTCATCGGTGCATCAGTTGGTCTCTTCAAGGCCACCATCAAAGGAGGTCTTTGACATTTGATTGATGCTTGGTATAGAATCCTTGTTCTTAGCATCTAGGCAATCTTCGCAAGGGTTTAAAAGTGAAGGGTTCTCAGACTCTCATACGTGGGCACGTGGGTCAGTCTTAGACCGAGATACTAGATCCATCTCCATCAACTCTTAATTTTCTGGAAGCTTGTCTGAACCCTAGGTTGGTGGAGGAAAGGGAGGAGGATATACCCTATGGTGAAGGCACAAAGGGCAATTTGACATATCGTAACAGCCAAAATTCATATTTATTGACAGGGACGAGGATAGTCAGTGCATCTACTTTGAGTGGGTCAAGTGTTTCATCCCTGACTCAAACCTCTGGATGTTTCCTAGTATATGAAAATTGTGTACCAATCCAAAGCAGGACAGAAGAAATGGCGAGCAGGGATGAAGGTGATTTTCCCAAGGATTTGGGAGCTGCAGAGATAGGAGAACCTTGGACGAAGGGGAAAAGATAAAAATCCACAAAAGTAAAGGAAAGAGGGTGGAAACTAGTGCTCAAGGAGGGAATTAAATTGGGTGAAGTAATGGGCATGAATGATAGAATTATCATGGGTAGAGTTTGAGGCCGCAAATTCTCATTGACTCACCTCAAGAAATGGTTTGTGGAGGTCTGGGTGCAAGTCTTTGATGCTTTTCCTTCTGTGCTTACTGTGACCAGAGGTTGGTTCGCACTCAGCTTCTCAAAATCGGCACATGCTCAGTGGGTTCTCATAAAATTATAGCACATAGAAATTGACCCTATAATGCTAATTAGATGGTCTCCTTTATTTGATCTTGGGCGTGATAAATTGGGAGCCGGTCTGATTTGGGTTAGGGTTCCTAATTTTCCGCTGCAATTCTAGATTGAGTATGTCTTTAGGTGAATAGGGGATGATCTTGGGACTTACTTAGATTATGATAATTCATTTGTTGAGATGGGAAATATGGCCTTTACCCAAATTCTGGTTCATCTTGACACCAGAGAGGGGCTGGTGGAAAGATTGATGCTTGATTGGCAAGGTTTCTCCAGATTACAAGAGTTAGATTATGAGGGTGTCCCTTTTAGATGCAGAAGGTGTCATGAAGTCGACCACCTGTACAAATATTGTACATTACTCACAAAGGAAAGGATTATGGAGGACGAACCTCTAAAGTAACCGACATATTAGAACAAAGGGTCGGTACAATCTATTGGATGAAAAGTTCAAACCCAAGGAGTGACTCTTTCTTCTCCTTTAGTTGGAACCTGATCATGTGCAATAACAACCCTGTCGATTATGGGTACCTCTCTTCTCCCCTCACCCATAAAACCATTTAATTCCTATAATACTAAATTTATCACCTCTGTTAAATTTATTTTTATGAATGAAATGGTGGCCTCTGCATCTCATTTATCCTTTGTTGCATGTCCCATGGATTCAACCCCTGTTAGTTGTATGACACCCTTTCCTGTAGTTCTGAACCTTCCATTCACATATGAGTCCATGATGAAGGAGTATTCGTCAGAGTTCTGTTCCAATCAAAGATACAATTTGTGCTTTTTATCTAAACAACCCATAGGTCTCGATGGGGGTTTAGGTATATCATCATCTCCTAAGTTTGTTAAAGTAAGCAAAGGTAGACAGTCACATATGTCCAAAGCTATTCATAAGGCTAGTTTGGATGTTGCCAAAGGACAAAAGCTATATATTGACAAGGTTCTTAGAGAAAGAAGCAATTTGGATATGGTTACCAAATGAAGTGGCTACCCTTTAATTGCAAAGGGTTGGCTAGCCTCGAAAAAGAAACTAGCCCTCAGAAGATTAATCACGTCTGAAAGATTCGATGGAATTTTTCTTCAAGAGAGATTAGGGAACAACGAGAAAATTGTATCAGTACTTGAATTTATGAATCTAGGGTCAAATTTCCATGCCCTAGATGTAAAAGGGAGATCAGGAGGCATGGCTATGGGGATTAATGGTAGAACAATGAAATTTTTGAATGTTTGGGGATGAGAGGGTGCGCTCATGGAAGATGTGTTATCAGAAGAGTTAGGTCTTGAATTATGATTAATCGATATTTATGGCCCATGTCACAATAGAGCAGAGTATTGGGAGGATCTCATGGGTGCATCTTTCATGCAAGTGGAAAATTTAGTACTAGGGGGTGACTTAAGCTTTTCCTTGGGTCTTTCCGATTCATGGGGACATAACGCTTAGGTTGACTCACTTCCTGAATTTATGAACATATCATCAAAACAAATAGGCTCATCGATATTGAAACTACACATACCCTGACTACTTGGAGAAACCATAAAATAAACAGTGCCTCGTTGGCCAGACGCTTGGATAGATTTATCATCAAGGAATCTTTGATGGAAAAGTTCAATTTGATTAGATGTTGGGTCAGATCGATTGGTATATTATATCATTGTCTTATCTTTCTGGAAATTTTTAGAAGGTCTTCTAAGCCATGTGCTCCATTTAAGTTTAATTCAACTTGCTTGGGAGATGAGAATTTTCACGGTTTGGTTAAAAAGGATTGGCGGGCATGGGACCCTTATGAGAATATTTCACTGGTCGATCATTTGGCACAAAATATTCATTGTCTCAAAAAGAGGACGATTGAGTGGGAAAAGGCAAAGAGGAAAAAATATGAGGAAGCTCTCTGTAAATTTGAAGAGGAATTAGCTATCCTAGAGGACCCTCTCAATGGCAGATTTGTATCTCTAGAAAAAAAACAACATGTCACCCAGATTGAGGCAGACAAAATCAAGTTGTTAAGGGAAAGAGAAGAAACTT
Source organism: Pinus taeda (assembly GCA_000404065.3). Lineage (NCBI taxonomy): Eukaryota > Viridiplantae > Streptophyta > Pinopsida > Pinales > Pinaceae > Pinus > Pinus taeda. Next base: position 58,339 of record APFE030692433.1, on the reverse strand, counting down.
GGATTTTTGTCCCTATTGGATGAGGATGGTAATCTCACTTAGTCATTTAGGAGTCTTTCTAACCTTGGCATTTAGCACTTTGGTAATATCTTTAAAGCCCAACAGAAGGCCTCTCTAGCAAAAATCATCAAGGTGGCCAACCTTTTCCCTCAATTTGTTAATCAAGAAGAAAATGAAGACCTATTTGCCCCAATTTCGATGGGTTTATTAGAGGCAATATTGAAGTGGTTCACGAAAGAAAAGAGCCCAGATCCGAATGGGTGGTTGGTTGAATTATATCTTACCTTTTTCGAACTAATAAGCATGACCCACTAAGAGTAATCGAAGATTGTAGAAATAATGGGAGAATGTATAAGACCTTCAATATTACCTTCATTTCTTTAATCCCTAAATCTATTAATCTTGTTAGCTATAATGATTTTAGGACTATATCATCCTGTAATTGGATATATGAAATCATTGCTAATAGAATCAAGCCCATCTTGTCCCAACACATTTCTATGGGGAAATTTTATTTTTTAGAAAATAGGAAGATCCATGAAGCCATTGGTATCGCACAAGAGGGCCTCCACTCCATAAAAGTAAAGAAATGTAAAGGAATGATTCTGAAAATTGACTTCATCAAAAGCCTTCGATAGGAAAAGTTGGTTGTATCTATGAGTGCTATTGACTCATGTAGGATTCCATAATGATTTTATCAATTAGATTATGTGTTTTGTATCCTCAGTCTCTTCCAACATTCTGATCAACAGATTGACTATAAAAAAAATTCATGTTGAACAAGGTCTCAAGCAAGGATGCCCATTATCTCCTCTACTTTTTCTGTTAGTCATGGAAGGTTTGAGTAGATTAATAATACATGATAGGGAGCATGGGATATTTAAAGGGATTAAGATTACAACAAACATATCACTCGCCCACCTTCTCTTTGTTGATGGTGTTCTCATCTTTATGAATGGATCTATTAGTGACTCAAATGTGCTTTCCAACATTCTCAATATTTTCTGTAAGGCTACAGGCATGGAAATTAATCAAGGGAAATCCATGTTATCAACATCGTAATGTTCTCCATATGATTTGTCGTATGCTTCATAGAGGTTCCCCTTTAAGAAGTTAGAATTTGAAGAAGGATTGAAGTATATTGGTTTTCGATTGAACCCAAATAATTACAAAATAACATAAAGGCCATGGTTGATTGCTAAGATTAAAATAAGATAAAATTTGGCATCATAGGTGGCTTTCTGTGGCTGAGAGATTGGTCCTTATTAAATCTGTCCTGGATACTAGTATATTGGATGTCATATCTTGGATTCCAATAGGAATCCTCCACAAATTCCAGCAGATTTGTTGTAGATTTTTATGGCGAGGTGAGAAAGAAGGCAAACTCTTCACATGGATTAGATGGGAACAAATAGCTCTACCAAAAAAATTGGGTGGATGGGGAATGAAAAATATTCTCAGTTTCTCAAAAGCTCTAGCTACCAAAATGGGGTGGCATCTTATCTCTTCAAATATCTTATGGAAAAATGTGGTAACACATAAATATATATCCCCACTTTAGTTTGAGGAATGGATTAGACTACCCCAATGGAACAGATCGAAGATATCCTTAACGCGACGAGCAGTTTTAAATTATTTTGAATATATAAGGGCGGGATTGGCATGGAGAGTGGGGAAAAGGGAATGGATTTGCATTGGGGTCGATGATTGGTCTATAAGTGGTAATTCCCATATCCTTCCACAGGACCTGCAAGAATTTTTCATGGAATCCAGTTATAGAACCTTAAATCAAATTGTTGATAGTGAGAAATCTACCCTATTAGTTGAAAGTTGGAAGTTGACACGTGATCTCCAAATATTGATTCAATGGCATCAAGACTTGAGTATATTCATCAACACCCTCGTGGAAGAACATATCATAATTCAGGAGAAGGAGGATGAACTCATATGGACCCTTGCCTCCCATGGCGAGATACACACCAAAAGATGGTTCCCTTTTCATCTGTGCAGAAAGAGAACCAAATAACAGTGTTTGGTGGTGGAAGATAATATGGAAGCTCAAATTCCCCCCAAGAACTAAGTTTTTTATGTGGTGTATGTTACGTAATGAGGTTCCTACAAGTGATAATATTCAATTTCAATCCTTTCAAGGTCCAACCTGGTGTGCTTTATGTAAGGAGAATGCAGAATCTATAAATCACCTTTTTCTTGAGTGTCTCATCACCATCCAAGTATGGAACCAGATTTATCAGTTGTTACCTATTAATATCAAGGGGCAGAGATAATCTATATCAAAAGCTTAGGAATCATGGTGGAATAGGGCTCACCCTGCCAAACTTAGGAATTTACCCCTACTGGTTTGCTAGGCCATCTAGTTGGGCAGGATCAATCTTTTTTTAGATAAAGACTAGAATTAGTCCATTACATGTTCCCATATAGTGGCTACATATTAATTGATCGCTGGAGATGATCAACATAAAAAGACACGAAACATTAGTGCTAAAGTCATAGACAAATCCATCACATGGGCATATTTTTACGGATCCACACAAACATAAGTTTGTGGTGGTGGGGTTGTCTTATTCTTAAAATAAAATCATTTTTTTAAATTTAAAATGGGTTTAGGGAGAGGTACAAACAACTCCGCAAAAGTGAACAACCTTAGATTATCGCTAATTTTCTCCTTAGAAAAGGATGCCGGAAACTTGAAGTATATGGGGATTCTAAAATCATCATTAAATGGTTCAATAAAGAAGAAAATTGTCACGTGCACACACTCGGGAATATATCGGATGAATTTATGATATTAAAATTGCAATTTAAGTTGGTGACATGTCATCATGTCCACAGGGAAAGGAACTAGACATCGATGGTCTATACAGAGAAGTTGTGGAGCAACATCTGGGCACATGGTTGATACAAGAGCAGATGGAGTAGGTACATTATTAGTACTATCACAGGCATTTCATCGAGACACATGATCCAACAGTGGCTTGACCCCTCGTTGATTATAGACAAGATTTTTTTTATGACTTCTACAAATAACTTATATATGTTATTTTACCTTTTTGTGTGTGTATATATATATAGATACACAAATACTTATATGCAATATGTTTCTTACTGAATTTTATGCTATGTGGAAAATGAGCCCACCATTTTTGAGACATTCTCTTTTGCAACATCTACAAAATATAATTTTCAATATTTTATATAATTAAAATTGTGATTTTTCCTCACAGTTTAAGGTAGATATATATATACTCACTGAGACTTTATAAACTTTTATCCCTCGTTGTAGATTATTCCTTGATACACCTTCCTTGTACTACCTTAGAGAGGTGGCAATAGATCTAGCCTTTGGTTCCTAGGGCATGGATTAACCAACCTTTCCCCAATTGCACTCACCCACCCATTCGTATTCGTTACGCATGCAATAGAGATTTAGCTCTGGTGATTCGATTCTTCATTGAATTGTTATGGAACGATTGTAACTAGCCTTACGAAGTTGATTCTATAGGTAATTTCTCCTTATTTTTTTTCTCTGCCATTCCTGGAGAAACCATGGTTTTTACAGTTTAATAAGCTAATCCATTTATGACATTGTTGAGGAAGCATCAGCGTGTAGTTGTAACCTTGACTCTCATATATTTTTCTTCCACAGGTAAGCCCCTCTCTCCAACCATTCGTGGTCTACAACATGGTGTTAATTTTTTATCAGTTGCATAATTTTCCAGAGGATACTCGTTCCACTGCCAATTTTTTTCTCCCAAGACTAGAGGTAACTTCCTGCTGTTTTCTCACATGGCTTTAATTCTCTTTTTCCCACATGGGTTCTTAGAATAATTTATTTACTGTGGGGTGGGGTTGTGGGGCTAGGGGATTTAAACATGCACAAATGGAGAATAACTTATAAGTTTCCGACTAGACTTTTAAGAGTTTTAGGTTTGGTTTATTGTATCTAAACATGTTTCAGTTATGGATGCTAGGTTTCCTTGTTGTTCTGCTTGGATTTGGCTTTACGACATACTACAATTCTCTACAACCGGTTATGGTTCCAGATTCCATCGGAATATTTTCTCATTATTTTCTACAGGTCAAAACTCAGTTTCCATGCCTGACTTGAGCTCAATCCTGATTTCATTATGATATCGTTATGTTACAATGTTTAAGGAAAGGCTGAGTGGCCTATGACCTCTGACCTTGGTTGGGTTTTGCTCTTAAATTTTTGTTCCTCTCCTTAATCTTAGTTAGGGTTGTTAGGGTTTTACTAGAAATTTATGTATTAGATGTACATGTATATAGATTTAGTAACATTAGCTCATGGCCAGCCAACCCCAAATATTTTTAATGCCCAATCTGGATTGTTTCTAGGAAGTTTTTGTTACAATGCCGTAAATTTTGTGAAGACTCTATTTACATTAGTCCATAGCCTTTGTACATTAATCAAATGTTTATTTTATTCTTTCATGACGACCACATATCAAGTGTCCATGCACGATAATAAATGTTTTCGCTTCTTTATGCATACAGTGACTAATAATTATTTTCCCTATGCGACTACTTGTCGAGATTAATTAAAATATTTTAGTACAAAACCCTTCCTCACTTTTGTTAACAAAATAATTATGTAATCGCTTTCAAAATTTCAATTATGCAATGAGTTCTTGGTCTACAATTTTATTTTCCTATTTTTGTAGTTCCTCATTGGATAGACTATACAACCTAAAATGCCTTTCTTTGTTGAACGATAGAACATATATTTTCTTTGGATTATTCAATCTTGCCACTAATTTTATTATTAAATTTCATTTGTTTTGTAAGGTTACTTCTGTTAAGTGTAACTAAACAATAGTAAATAATTATCATGTTTTTTTGGTCATTTATTTGCTTTGTCACTCATTTTCAGAACAAGGCTTACCCTCAGACTGCCCTAATCCTTTCAGTTGTTCCTCCTTTTCTTTTTTGTTCTAGACTCAGAACTGCTAACGATGTTGTTGGGCAGCTACCACTCTGGGTTCAAAATTTGATATCCATTACATATTAATTGTCAAGCTTTAATTTTCATAAAGTCAATATACATACACATCATTACACAAACAAAGCCCTTTGTTTACTTACACCAATACCTTTTCCTTAAAGAAAACACCTAACCAATAATAGATTATATTACTTATCTGTTTTGCAACTTTATGATTCAGCCACAGAATATCGGGGACAAGAGTGCTCAACCTAGCCAATGAGAATGGGAATCAAGTCCAATTTTCCCCGAGCTAGTTGTCACTTCCAAAGTAGTTTCTTGACAATGACCTAACAAATTTTGTTTAGGCATCAAGACTGTACTAGTCTAGCCAAAGAAATCACAAACTTACAAGTTTGTCTTAGGGTCTCCATTGGCCACCAAGGCGCACAAGTGTACACTAACTTTGTAGTGCACTCCACCTGAACAAGGTCATGTCTGATGTTCAAAGCTTAGAACCTTTTTTCCTCTCTTGGACCTCCTCCAACCAAGTACCAAGTCTTAGGGTCTCCACTAGCAATCCCCTGGCTCAAGAGTACCCTAATTGGGAGAGTCCTTCTTACCTCAACAATGTACCCTAATTAGGAGCATCCTCTAGAAAATTAACTAGTTGAAGGGTATCCTAATTGGGAGCATCCTTCTTACCTCAACAATGTCATGTCTAAGGTTCAAAGCTTACAAATTTATTTCTTCTCTTAGACCTCCTCCAATCAGGTACCAAGTATTCAAGGTTTCCTCAACTTTTCTTCCCTCTCACCCTCTTGGCTTCCTTGTCCCAACTGAGATTATTTATCTATAGGGAGAGGATATATGTCTTCTAATTGTCTTGTAAGTGAAACTCTCATTTAGCACTATTTAGTGTAACCATATCAATATTATTTATTATCTATAGGGAGAGGATATATGTCTTCTAATTGTCTTGTAAGTGAAACTCTCATTTAGCACTATTTAGTGTAATCATATCAATATTATTTATTACAAATAAAGAAACGCTTATCATCTGGTACGTGAAACTCTCATTTAGCACTCTTTCGTGTATTTTTCTAGCTGACCATATCAATACTATTTATAACAAATAAAACAACATTTATCATTCATGCCTGGTTTTTCAAGTCACCCACAATTTTACCAAATCATTTGGGATAAAACAAAATATTTATTTTTTTAATTGAAAAGTATTACCACATTAAGTAAATTAAAAGGAGTTGTCTATAATGCGACTTTTTGGAGATTCCGGTGACGGAATCCGGCGGAAGAAATGAGGTTAAATCTTGATTTTTAAGCAGTTAAAATAGTTTTTTAACTGCATATTTGGATTCAGCGCCCTAAAAAACCCCTGGGAGTCATTGATTGTGCAGAAACTAGCTATCAAACTTGGGATTCCAATAAATTGCTACCGGATTTTGACCGGAAAAATCCGCCGAAAAGGCTTTCAAAAAGTCGCGTTATAGACTACTGCAAATTAAAATGTATTTGTGCATAAAAATGTGCCTCATAAAGCTATCACGAGGCATGAAAACCTAAAGGGGGTCTGCACTCAAACAAGGTATGGTTATGCGAGTCTCAATCGGGGCTCTTTTGGTTTCCCTCCTTGCTGGTGTCCTTGTGCCGCGGTGGGAACGACTATCCGTGATTGGCAGTTCTCCTTCTGTTGGTACCGTCCCTAATCCCAAAACTATGTGTTCAATTCAAATTCAAAACTTTTTTTATACTTAAGTGGTTGCTTGTTCGTCCCTCAGAAGGCCTTAAGCAGGTTTCCTTTTATGGCCGCTCCTTACCGACCAGGCCAACTCGTAAGCACAAATTAAATAAGAATCAATATTCATCTGATCCAAATGGAAGCTTTGTTCCGTACATATGTGTAGTCCGCCCACCCGCTTGCTTGTGTTTCCCGTTCGGTGGGCAGGAGTGCGGATGAATAGGGAGGCTTAATCGATAAAGCGGGCTGGTGGTACGAATGAGACTGGGATATACGACAAGAGGCTCCGATACGAAGGAGTATAAGAACTGCTTGATTGATAGACTTAAGCCAGCCACAAGGTTTGGGGTTTGAAAACCATGTTTGGAACTAAGGGAGGGTGATAAGTACTATTCTTATTATTAGTCATAAGGGGGGCTAGCAGGATCAGTTCGGCTATGAGGGAAAGTACCGGCTAACGAGGGATATCCATCGAGCCAAATCTGTATCTGTATCCATCAGACGGAGGGGCAAGGACCGGAGGGCTTGTGCTTCATAGTACAAGGACCCTGCAGGGTGCTCGACTGATAAGGAGAGGATTCCGATCAATCAAATGCAAATCCTGTCCTGGAGCGATGTAGCTCATCCGATGAGCGAAAGCGTACCCTCCAAGGGCTGTATTGGCCCTCTAGGTTCGATTCTGTGCCTTGGACTTCCTCTCCTGAACAGTTGAGTGTGCTTACGCACCCAAGATTCAGATCCAAACGAGAAAATCAATCAATCACCCAAATGACTTGAAATCCACTCGTCCCCTCTTATCCCTTACCTCCATTCAGTGACTCAATGACTCATGTCCCAATCTGCCATTTGCTCAGGGGCCTGTTCTACGGTATCCGCCCCCTTATACAGGGATACCCTGGTTATCGGGACCCTATGGATATATTTATTGCCTGGTTTTTGGGGCACCTACCTACCTTTAGCCCAGCATTGCCAATAATAGCCCGTAGCAGCACATATTTCTCATAAATATATACCTATAAGTCCTGATCTCAAACTCTACCTTTACCTCTACCTAGACACTCTAACAATACGGAGCCTTGGGAGTAATGTTCTTACCTGAGTGGGCTGTTAGCTCAAGGCTTATGTGAAATGTATCTAGCCCCTCCCTGAATATATCTATATAGCCCCCTCTCGCTGAATGTCTCTCTATCTACCTGCCCTCCCTTACCTAGTAATGCAAATATAGTAAACCAAGATAACAAGTGTGACAAATAAACAACGAAGGAAATAACGAGTCTCTTGATTATGGAAGAGCCGATTGAAAGTGACCTGATTCAGGAATTTTCTTCACTCCATGCTCATAGCTTTTGTGAGGAATGACAATAACAATTAATTTGTCACAGGTGGACTGACGGTATTTAATAAATAAAAGTTAGCTTTTTATATTTATATATATATAATTATATATATATATATATATATATATATATAAATATAATTTAGAGGTATATTGGAATAAATTTTATATAAATGACGTATAATTGTTTAGGTAAAGAAGATTTTAAATTTTTGGTTGAGTACTAATTCACAAAATATTCTAGAATGAATTAGACAACCATTGTTAGGTCAATCTTATATTCCAGAAATCCATATTACAAATATGTTCAAGGGGATTTCTTTCCATCGATGGGCCAAAAATACCATCTTTTTAACGTACAGGATTTTTTTTTTACACTAAATAGATTAGATTCGCTAAGCTTACTAATTGCATAGTTTAATGAGGGTGGAGGAGTTGGTTAAAAAGTTATAGATATTTTAGTTATATTTAGAAAAAATTTGGCAAAGATTTTTGTAAATCCAAATTATAGTGATTAAACTTCAAAATTTTAGGTATTCTAGACGTTTTTGATGGTGCTAAATCTATTTCAACTATCAAAACACAATTCAAACACTGCCTTTACACATTTCCTAAGAAGACTCCTTATCTAATAACAACTACTATGATTTGAATCGCACGGCTACGACAAATGGTTAAATTAATGACTGCAATCTCAAGATCTATTATTTTTTACGGCATCCTGTGTTGTAAAATGAAAATACATCATGGATTGTGAAATGAAATGAAAAAATACGAACTCCTATTTTCTATAACATGATAACTAATTCCATCTCCGTGACTAGTCTTTACATTTACTGGTACTTTGATCCATCATGCCCATCCACAGTAACGCATGTTGGATCTTCTTTATCTTCATTTTATTCATTGTACTGATCACCATTTGAGTGGTGATCAATCGTTATTGTTGTGCCCTACTCCGCCACTCGGACCTGATGGAAGTTTGTTGAAGGGTATGGTAGTAATTAACGTTTGTGCCAATCCTACCGATTGCTTCATGGAGCCATCGCCATTGATGTATTTGTGGCCTACTCCTCCACTTGGACCAGAAGGAAGCTTGTTAATCTTCAATGTTTTTTCTGCATTACTTGTCTCCAACTTCACAGGGCCCAAGGAATTGATGTGCTTGTGACCTACTCCTCCACTTGGACCAGAAGGAAGCTTATTCTTCAATATATTTCCCAGTGCATGATCTCCGCTAGGAGTATTGTGATAATCACATGGATTTTTAACAGCTTGGGCTGTTACAATATTCCTCTTTTTCAGAACTCTACCTCCATCGACTACACCTTCATTCAATACTATTGCTGCCACTGAAACGAAGAAGAACACAAACCAGGTGCCTATCTTCATGACTCGCCTTTAATAAAAATACTTGCGGTACTGATGATGTTAGTGCGGGTGCCTCTCACATGAATCAAATTCAATCAATGAAAAGTTTACTCTATTGATGTTCTATTCAAGACAAAACAAAAATGCTAGAGATCACACCAGGAATACAAATTCTCTTAAAACTGGGGAATATTGAGCAGAATTATCAGTTAAAATTGAATGAAATGAGGAGACAGATACAGTACAACGGGCAGGACGATGTATTTATATAAAAATTGTCAAGGCCAAGGGCAGGGAAAAGAAAGCTATAAGACGGTCAATAAGCATATTCAGGTTGAACAGTTGACCATAGAAATATCTACGGAAAAATCAAACCGCGCAGTAGCCTGGGAATTTCCTTCCCATGTTTCGCTTGACTTGACCGATTCCTTAAATTCATCAATTATTCATTCCAATTCCTCGAAGTCAGTACGTGCTCGACTTTTTGTGTTCTTTCATAACTTCATTTGATTGTTTCATCTTGAGGAGAATTGCGAAGGTCGGTATAATTAGTACATACTCTTGTGTTCTTTCATAAATTCAATCGATTATTTGAGCTTGAGAAGAACTACGATCATTGACAATATTTACAGTTCATCAAATTTTTTTGGGTTGTCAACTTTGAGATACCACATGCGAAGAACATGGAGTGCTCTGAATCGTTCAAGTGTGGTGTGACAGAGTCATCCTTAACCCGATTACAAGTTCGGCTCATTGGAGGGACCAGCGGCAATGTCAGCAGTTTTCTTTGGTGCTTTGGGTCGATCAAATGTGAGAGGGTCATCCTTCACAAGATTGTAGGTTCGGGTCTTTGGAGGAAGCAATGTCAGCAGTTTCCTTTGGTGCTTACCCTGCAATGACCCGAAGCCGCAATAAACTTGGTATTCAAACACAACGGTAATAACTGCATGACTTTGACTTTCAAGGGGAGCAACAATTTCGGGGCAGAGGGCAACAATGTGAAGAAGCAACAATGACTTTGGTGCTTACCCTGCAATGACCCGAAAGTATTGACTCACAAAATTAAGTCGCAGTATCAGCGGTTTGACATTGACACCAACTCACAACGGCAATGCTTTCAAACACCGAGTTGCGCCCAAACGGAACCTCCATATGACCATCAGTGGAACGTCGAACCAATACTTCAGTTGGCTTTGAAATTGTGTTTCCTGTTGACATCGTTTATATATATATATTTGGCCAAGAAGAAGCGAAAGACTAAATAAGAGTTGAGAGCCTCTAGTGTACGTCTTGAGAGTAGATGAGGTGGAAAGCCACATTCTCACTTTTAAAAAACCAAAAATAAAAAGGATTATTCAGTTATGTCCGAAAAGAAAGCACCTAAAACAAAAATAATCCTTGTTAATTCATTATTATGATGTTATTTCCTCGTCTGTAAAGGTAAATTTACGAGTGAATCGATACAATAATTAGTTAATTTTTAAAATGTTAAAATTAAGTTAAATTTTAATTTAATTTAATCTTTTCAATTAAATGTTGATTTTTTTAGTTTTAAAATATGTTAGGTGAATGTAATTATTAATATGTTTTTTTAAAATAAATAAACCATTATTATTATTTTTTTGTTTTATATTGATTGTAAATTTAGATTGATATATAAGGTTTTACTAAAATCAAATTTTAATTAATCATTATTATATCACTATTATTAAATATATCAAAAAGAAGTTTCATGAAAGCTTTTTATTTAAAAGTAAATTTAATAGTCAAAAAAGTTTAAACAAGCTCAATAGCAAAGAAGAATGGTTCTCTGTCTTTGGGTAGTTATAGAATCATGAGTTCATATATCTAACTTGTGAAATTTATGTCAAATCAAACTATTACCACATGAATGTGTTTTTTCATGGATCACATTAAAAGGAATTCATGCCTATGCCAAAAGTATCGTTGTTGCAAGACAGAAGTGTGAATATGTACAAAGATGTGGAAGTGGGGATATGTGTGGAATGACCACATAAATGTGTTTTTTCATGGATCACATTAAAAGGAATTCATGCCTATGCCCAAAGAAGAATTGTTGCAAGATGGAGGTGTGAATATGTGCAAATATGTGGAAGTGGGGATATGTGTGGAATGATAAATATGTAAAGAGACATCCACACTTCAACACTTCCCACGAGCTGTTTGGGAACTCAATTATATATTCTATAAAGCCAATTTTATCATCAGTTTGTCTATAAAGCCAATTTTATCATCAGTTTGTCTTTCATTATTGACCCGACCCAACCACCTAGGCAGTGTTCTTCACCCTACAAAAGGAAAATTAAAATTGTAATTGTTGTTTGGGTCTACTATAACCCTCATCAGATTCCACAAGTTTATTAAGGTTTAATATCAATAAAAAACCACACTATCATTTTACTATCAATTTAAAAATATTGAAACTATATAAAAAACAATATAAAATACTTAAATTTTTGAAATACATATATATATACCACCTACCCACATTACAAATACTTTCTTTCTCTGTAGACTTCACATTATGCTTTAAGTCTTTCTACCAGCTAAAACATGGCAATATTGCAAATATAATAAATTAAGATAACAAAGTATGAAAAAACAACTAGAGCAGGACTAACATCCAGCAACATTATGGAAGAGTATCAAGCAATATTATGGAAGAGTGGATTGAAATGGACTAGTTGAAAGGATGTCTTCAAAATTTATGACGAATTATTTTAGATAACAATTAAATTGTTTTTATTGTTATGGGTGGATTGCTAATATTTAAGTCAAAATATTAACGATTTGGGTTGATGATTTCTATTATAGAAATTAGGGAAGTAATATAAATTAAACAAAGGTTTTATATCATAAATAAGGATGATGGTTGGAAGATTAGTAATTCTTAGATCCCATGACTTTATTCTTAAATTTAGTCTTTCTCTTTGGTTTTTTTTTTTTATCTTTATTTTATTATATTTGGCTTTTAAAATTTATTTAATCCATTTT
>APFE030692433.1:21577-44993 GCA_000404065.3 Pinus taeda | reverse complement strand
AAATTGATAATAAAAAAATTAATAAACTAAAGTTCAAAATAAATTTAGAATGATATAATTTATGGGTATATTTGAATAAATTTTACGGTTTTTTTTAGTACAACGGTTTATTTTTTTCCATCGAAATACATTAGAGGGGCCAGATATACAATCTTTTTAATTGACCAGATTTTCTTTCATACTAATACATTACATCTGCCGTTAATGCTGGTTACTCATACCAACGGCTATGATTTGAATCGTACGACTACAAAAAAGAGGGTTAAATTAATGATTGCAATCTCTGATCTCATTTTTTCCGGCATCATGGGTCGTAAAATGAAAAGAAAACGGTCTTGTATTTTTTATAGGATACTGGGTAGGGCGATGTATTTATGATGATGATAATGATGATGGTGATTAATGTCTATCGAGACCAAACATCGGTTTATAGAACTTAAATAAAGAAATTATTTATTTTGATTTAAGATTTTATTCTTATGTTCAAAAAGCTTGGAAAGAAGCCTCCCAAGCTCATTATAATTTTGACATTGTAAAAGGCAAAGTCAACAACATGGGAAAAGAAAAACTATATATTGAAGAGTAGAAGTCTGTAAACTAAGTTCAATAAATATATTGAAGAGTAGAAGTCTGTGTGCTAATGGTTGGGTGGGAAATTTGGTTATTATAAAATAAAGTCATGTATAGTTGAGAGCTGCTCTTAGGATGACTTCAAGCTAAAAAACATATGGAATAATAAACTAGAAAAATAGCTGCTGAAAAATCAAACATAGCGTAAACTTGGAAATTGCCTTAATACATGAAGGCTTGATCTTGAGGAGAATTGTAAAGGGTGCTCTAATTCCTTAAATTTAGTACATAGTGGACATTTGTGTTCATTCATAAATTCAACCGATTGTTTGAGGTTGAGGAGGATTGTGAAGTCGACAATATTTACAATTCGTCAAATTTGATGGGCGGTCAACTTTGGGATGCCACATGGAAAGAACATGGAGTGCTCTGAATCGTTCAAGCTGTGTGGTTTGACCGAATCATCATTAAACCGATTGTAATTTCGGTGGAGGTGGGTGCTTTGAATCGTTCAAGTGTGAGATGGTAAACCTTAACCCGATTGTAAGTTCGGGTCTCTCCGAGTTCGGGTCATCGGAGAGACAAGTAGCAGTGTCCACACTTGACCTTGATGCTCATCCTGCAATGACCCGAACTTACAATGAACGTGACTTTCAAACACAACAATAAAGACCTACAACAAACTTAACTTGACATTCAAACACAACGGCAGTACCATCAAATATATTGACTTTCAACCGACGCATCAATGTCGGAGCAAAGCAATTTGCTCACAAACATTACATCGCAGTAATAATATTTTGGCATTGATCCATAATGGCAGTGCTTTTCAACCTCGAGTTGGGGCGAAACGAAGCCTCCTTATTAGGATTGGACTTGGATTCTTTATTACCGGTCAATTTTTATTTTTATTTTTTCGGGTTTTTATATTACTCTTTAAGGAAGACTATGTTTAAAATTTTGCTTTTCAATTATAATGGTTGATAAAAAAATTGAACCTTCCTTAATAAAGTTTTATTAAAAATAACACTTTTCAATCACACAACTATGTTAATTTTTCTCACATATTCATAATAAAAAAAGGAAAAAAAAACATAACTATAACTAGATGATTTGTTGAATTATGAAGGTTGTTTTGCTCATAGATGAGATCTAAACTCCCAAATCATCTAGATTCCACTTACGAGTTTTTCTTCCTAAAACATGATACAAAAATTATGATATATCTAAAAATTTATTTTACTTACACCCAAGTGATTATTATCGCAACATTTTCAATCTGATAATTTAAATGTTACAATTTCAATAGAATCTAACAAAAACATCTTCCAAAAGAATTCATCTCAAAAACTTGAAAATGGGCCAAAACTATCCTTAGCACCCCTCTTCAAATATTACCGGGCTTAATTATTGATCATTCAATAAAATATATTACGAGAAAATACGTGCGGTTCAAATTCCAGAACTGCTGCCGTGCATGTTTTCAGCGGTTTAAGAGGGTAGTTATGAAGTTTCCGTTAAGAAGTGAAGCGTCAAAATTACGTTTTATACCTTTCAAAACTCATCACAAAAAATGGTTTTTATTTTTATTTTTAAACGTAAAATATGATCAAAATTATTTATAACGGCCATTCCTGCTCCCTATGACCATAAGTTGCACGTCCAACGAATGCTTCAGTTGCCTTTTAAATTTTTTTCCCTGAAAGCATGGGATAGTTTGAGATTTTATCTCATATTCGCATAGATCTCTGACTTTGATCAACAACTTAGCTTAATCATTGATCAATTCAAGGAAATATAATAGATGTCATTTAGGGTGGAAAAAACTCGAAAGATGATGTGTTGGAAAAAATTTAAAACAAAAAATCTTATTAATTTAATAATGTTAAAGATGATGTGTGGAAAAAAATTAAAAGTAAATTTTTTTGTTAATTTAATTTAATTTAAGATTTTTGTTAACAACATATATCATTAAGGCAACCTGAACAGTCCAATTACAATAACAACATATGCATGAAAATGTGTTGGCTCTTATTATTAAAGAAG
This sequence comes from Pinus taeda, assembly GCA_000404065.3. Lineage (NCBI taxonomy): Eukaryota > Viridiplantae > Streptophyta > Pinopsida > Pinales > Pinaceae > Pinus > Pinus taeda. The sequence continues at coordinate 42,377 of APFE030692433.1, read as the reverse complement.
TGTAAGTCACAATCATACAATACACCATGTAAACCTGCTAGCCCCATCAATGGAGCATTATAGCTACATCCGCGTACTCCTCCAAAGAGATGTACTAGCTCCGTGCAGTAGAGAAGCCAAGACATGTTACAATACTCTCTAAGCTTTCTTCAAAATAGTCTTAGTAGAAGCTTGGCTGACCAAAAGCCCTTACAATGAGTTACGAGGGACTATTTATAGCAAACGGTGGGGTGACCCTTAACATTCTTCTATGTGACAGTTTAACTACCCTCATGACTCTTCACCTACGATGTGACTGTTACATCCAACCAGTGACATTTGACTTACACTTGACATGACTCAACATTATAATGCACATGTACTCATGCGAGACAACATGGCTTAAGTGAGCCTTGAAAGACATCACTGACACTCGGTCTACTGTGATGAGACCAAATCTTTCACATGCTTATGATGGTTAAGGTGGTGAGTTGATGCCAAGCTTGGTCGTCTGTGATGAGGTGCATGCACCTCATGGTGACATCGTGCTAAAGCGAACTCTTGCCTCCATTGCAACCGGTGCATTGGTTCGGCCCCTTCATCTAACTCCTCTGTTAACATGTGCATGGTCTTCTTGGGTATGGTTGAACCGGCAACACACTGATGCATAGTGTCCATGTTGATCTTCAAGTGTGTATTGGTGGTCATGCGTATCAACTTGCTGAAGTACATGTTCAACTCCAGTTGGATTCGCTTCTTCTTTTCACCTTGTTGAGTGTGTTGAATGGATTGGATTGCATGCTTGCGCTGGATACTGTTTAACCCCTTCCATGCGATCAACTACACTTCACACCATGGTTGCTCCGTGTTAGATGATGGGATGGACCTTTAACTTGTTCGGGCGCAGTTTCATTAGTGAGTGCACGTTGCACCCATTGTTGTTCCTGATCCTGCTGCAACCCATTCATCTGTTTGTGCAGCTTCATGTTCTTCCTGAGTTGCTGCTTCAGCACATGCAACTCCTTCTTTGTTACATCTTCGGTCTTTGCGTGATCTTCATGTCGCACCGTCAATCCATAGCTAGAGTCTTGAAAGTTTCTTTCATCATCAATGGACCTGCTTGAGCTTGCAACCTTGTTCTGCCTTTGTGTTGTCAACAACCCTCCTCTTACATTCATTGCATATGTGTTATGTGGAATTTTGCATCTACTGATAAATACAATTTCCCTAGGTGGGTAGCTACACATAGAACAACAGATTTAAAGCATTTATTCTTTTTCTATAGAAGATAAATAAGACAAGGGACTTACTTGTTATCTTTCTCTTTCCCATTGTCTCCTTTGTATGGCTCCTGTCGCTCCTCAAACTTAATTTGCTCGACAAGTACCTACAATCATAAACATAGGACAAAAACCAATCAAAGTAAGATATCTATCTACTATAAATAAATGGAACCGAAAGCATTTACACATATAATCATCATACATAAAGATAAGAATATGGGAAAAGATGTAAACAACTTTATTAAGTAGAAGGAAGAGTTACAACCAAGAAGTCCAATCCCATGTCACTTATCCAACTTGAGTTCCATCATTCATCACACCAAAAGCACAACACTCCGGAAGCATAACAATACCTGCTTAAAATCTCAAACCTCACACCAACAATATCTCCTCACAAATTCTCAAATTCCCACCCTTGATCACTTAGATGAGCGCTCAATTTATAGGAAAATGGAGGAGGTTTGGTCATAAATGAGGGTATTCAATGGCCTTCCAAAATTAGAGTTAGTTTCTGTGGAGGAAGGGATGAAAGGGTAAGAGGTTACTAAACTAATTTCCTATCCAATTTCGAGCTCATAGGAGATGATAAGTGTAGGAATCTTCTAGAAGTCTCCAAAAGATAAGAATATTCCCAGAACCCTATGAGGATTTCACTCAATATCGACGAGCACAGGTCAAAGTGGGCATAAGTTCTCTGAAATGCACCCAGTCATGGGTCTACCTGCACTGAAGTGCACTTACCCCTGAGCAAGGCTAGGCTGGTCCCTCAATGAGGCATTTTTGGAGAGCTTCAGGCCAGGAAACGTTCAGGGAAGGAGGCATTCAAAGTGATGACTTGTCTAGGGCATGTAACAACTGAATTAGGGTTTGATGAGCCCTAAAAGCACTGATCTGAATGATGGGAGTGATGTGCCCAAATAGACCTATAACAGTTCCCCCCTAAAGCATGAAGTTGAAAATGATAATGTCGAGTGATATGCTTTACGATGTGATGAGGGGGGGGTTCCGTAGCAGATGGTGACCTACACAATTACAATACATAATATCATAATATTTTGGATTTTTCATGAATTGCTAAGGGAAGGCATACCCATGATCAACATATAAAATTTCATTACAAGTACATAAATAGTTGTCTACAAATATAGACCCATGATGGGATGACCATCAATGTAAAACCATTTTACAAATGATTTAGTACTATCCTGAAATTGCAGCCCGGATGGATGAATCTAGATCTAGGGTCTTCTATCTCATTCAATCGTTCGCTTAAGTACGAGTCTAACCATGTGAATATGTAATCTAAAATTGAAGAAGGGAAGACACCGTCTGATTACCAGCCAATAATGTAAGTCATTAATAGACGCGAGAGAAATCACCGATAATGATAACGATCCTCAAGGTACTGTAGTACATTCTGCATGGTGTGAATGGATGTTTTGATGTCGAGCACCATACAAAGCCTTTCAGTCAAAGGCCAATGATGTCAACCTATCGACCAAAGCGAGAAACTTCCATTCATGCATGCAAGTTGTAATATCCCTCCCCTTAATAATAAATAATAAATAATAAAAATAATAAATAATAATATAACAAAAATATAATAATACAAAATAATAACATAAATAATAAAATCATAATAAATGATATTTAAATATATACAAGAAAATAAATAAAAATAATAAAAATAAAAATAGTTATTCTCTAAATAAGAACAAATGGAAATAAAACAAGAAAAACAGGAAAAAGAAGAAAATAAAACAATAAAATTAAAAAAATCAAAAGAAAAGTAAAGAAAGCTAAAAATCAAAGTCGCATGTAGACACATGGAGTGTGTGCATGTGGTTCCCCATTCAATGTTTGCCCTATTTATTAGAGGGTGAGGAGGATGGGAGGCATTCCATCTTTCCAAGTTTCTATCTTTCATTTTCTTGGGAGAATGGTGTTCTAAGACTTAGGAGTCACTGGCAGTAGTACATTGATTGAGGGCTCGGGGGTGGCCCGTTGTAGCAAATCCTTGCACAATTGAGCTTACGGTTGGGTGGAGAGTCATCCCCAAAACCTTGTTGTCATCTGGCAGACTTCGATCACAAGGAATATATGTATGTGCTTATTTGTTTGATTATGATTTTAATTAGGAAATTAACTTTATATTTACTTTGTACTATTACACAAGCCCAAAGGTACTGAAAGGGTGTTTCTAAGTCAAATTATTGGATAATGTGTTGATGTCGATAAGAAGCGACTCATTGTAGGAGGGCCTTGATGTATCCCACATCAATGACACGAAACGAGTGTAATAGTTTTTGGAGACAGAATGTGACTGACGATACAAGGTTCAGGGATGACGATTATGAAAATGAAGGTATATGAGTATTGCAAAGGATGAATTTTGATTGAGTGACTTCTCTTGAACATGTCAGCAACACTGAATGGATTGGTAGCATTGACCCAAAATGAAAGTAATTGATGGTATGATAGACCAAGGTATGATGACCATCAATTAGATAACAAAACCCAAATAGTCATAGTGATGAAATGAAAGTGTCATGTTCAAGAGCAACCTGTTCTCGTAAATTGGTTTACCCCTTTTCTCATTTTCCCCAGTCATTATTGACCAGTACCTCTTTGTTTTTATCAAGCTTGAGGAGGATAACATACGCTTGTTGTATAATTCCACCCTTCGGGTAAATCCATCATTATGTGATGTTTTAACGAGTCTAGCGAAGGTGAAACTCGGTCTTGTCATGATGGAGAAGTTTGTCACTATTTGATGTTTTAACGAGTTTAACGATAATGAGAACTCAATCCTTTTCATGTTTAAAGAGTTTGAAAAGGGACAAAAAGGAAACTCCAAAAGTTCTTTTTTGTAAATTTGTCTCTCATGTCTGAAAAAAGTATAAAACAATACAAGAGATGACCTATTGACCATGTTCAATGAATGTATTTTTTTTCGTAAATAATTTATCTCGGTCCGGAAAAGGGTTAAACTTATACTGAGTAGATGTCGTTTCCAATCCGTTAATGAGATGAAAAGAACAAGCACTCGATAATCTTTTCATATTTCAAGAGTCGAAAAAGTGTTGAAGAGGACTCCAAGGGGGTTCCTTTTTCGATGTTTAATAGAGCTCAAAAAGAGAAAAAAGTCTTCTCTGTGGTCAAAGTACAATCCACGATCTTGCACATCAAATTCTCTAAGTCACCTATAAATCTGTTCAAAGCAACACTAAACAGATCAAACATACCTGTTTCATTGGTAAAAGAATAGGTAAATACTAAAGTTTACTCATTTAATGAACATGAAATAAACATAAAACAAGAATTTACCATGTCATTTTCACCATTTGATATTTACTATTTAATTTGTGCTCTGACCCTATTTTTTACCTCGACCTTCAGTGGCTGATTGCGAGAGATTTTGTGGATCATTTCTCGTGCTATCTAGACCAGGTAGCATATCTACCCCTCCTCTTTCTTTTCATGTCATTATTTTACAGTTCCATGCAAGTTTTATGGTGTTTAGGGCCCCTGGGGTTAGAATATTTCAGCCTAGGATAAGCCCAACCTTCCATGTCGAAAACTGCACTGCAGCGCACCCAAACATAAGGGTAGCTTCTTTGTAATGCATTGTCTCCTTGCCTGGGTTGTGCTGGGCGAGTTTCACAAACTTGCTTCACCTATTTGGCCCAAAATTTCTCTAGTTTTTTGCATGAAAATGATCCTAACTAAGCTTATTGTTTGATTTCAGGCTTTCATTGGATCAGAATGTCTATTACTTGGTGAGAAAGAGAGCATGAAGAATAAGACATGGTTGCTCTAAATGATCCAGGTACTGTTGAGGCTCTCAGAAACTGTGGGTTACTCAAATACTTCAGGTTGTCCAGGATGAGGCAACAATCAGAACTATTATAGTTCTTAGTTCATGCATGGGATCCAATGGATCAGGATTTTCACCTAAGGGACAAAGTGGTCCCTATTATGATCGATTATGTTTACTTTCTTATAAGGTTGTCGAGACATGGTGCCCCCATTTCTCTTTCAGGTTCTTCCCGTGGGGGTAAATCAGTGAGGGACTCTGTTTGACAATTTTGTCGGCCAGGTACACCACCTAGAAAATATAGAAAGGTAATCATCAAAGATATTCGTGATTTGCCTTTGAGAACAATCCTTTTCACTATCATAAAGTTGGTAGGTAGTGTGACACTTCATCTAGCGAATAGATCATACAAGCAGTATCACTTGAGTGTCTTGAGCCAACTTTATTCAACTGGTGTGAGGCCATACTTTCTTCACTAAAAGAGTAGATGAGCAAGGTAAAGAGCGGTAAGATGAAGAATTTTAGCTATGGGTCACTCTTAGTCACTTTTACCTTAGAGATAATTCCATTGATACAACCTCATCATGTAACACTGGGTGTAGTTGGTCCTAGAGATCCAGAGATGGAAAGGTGGGTTGAATTGATAGCTAGACATGATGGTCTATCATCTATTACATTTTCTACTGCATTTTTCATTTGGCTTTATCTACAACACATTTTCATCGAGGAGCATATATACATAGGGATGGATTTTTGTGGAGATCCAGAGTTGAGTTTACCAGTGGGCACTCAATGGGGTGCTATAGGTAAATTGTTTTTGTTTTTTAAGTTTCTACATATTTTGTGTTTTTGATGTTTCCAAGACTAAACTAAAATCGTTCTCATGCATATAGATGTTGGTACTGTTCGACCTGTGGGACACAAATAGGAGGTAGGTGGACCAGTGCAAAGAAATGTCAGGAGGACAGTTCTCTAGGATTTGGATTTTACCGAGACACTGATAGAGTTGTAGATCATGTAGAGGGGTTAACCCTTGGTATTCCAGATATCCGTATCGAGGATTTACCTATGAGGATGCAACGCCATACTATTGGTGTTCCTGGTCATTGGATGTGGCTATTGCGCATGATAGCTCAGGCTGTGATGTGTTATCATGAGCATCACTAGGTCTACTTACGATGACTTTTTTATGCATTTTGAGTTTTTAGTTCAGATGACAAAACATGTCTTGGACACTAATTTTGTAAAAACTTTTTAAAACATCTAGCTATTTTTACTTTCAAAGTTTTTATATATGGTTATGTGCAATCCTATTCAACTAATGATGTGAATTGAAAATTTACTTTTACATGTGTCGTAAATGTTTGTTAATACATAGTTTTCTAATGAATTAGTTAATGTGTTAACATTTATGGAAATATGTTGATATTGAATGTGCTCAAAATGTCTTTCCAAAAGATGAAATATAAGGAAAATACAAAGAATTTTTGGGTTTTGAATGTTATGAACATTTGTTAGTCGCAGTATGACAAGTTGTGAATCTAGCCTAACGATGATGCAGTGAATGCCAAGTGAAATGGAATCAGAGAAAAGTTCGATCAATGCTCTATAATCAGTGATATTGTCTGTAGAACGACCAATAAAAATCCCTTGAAAACTCACTAACTCGCCACTTGGAGCAGAAATGTCCTATGCTGCAAAAGACAGGTTCTACGTACTACGACTAGCACCATCGGCGTAACAAACAAATGGTTCCAAAAATTCCGAAATCTACAACAAATGCAAAGTAGATTACTTAACCACATAAGAAATTCTAAAAGACACACTAACGCACACATGCAATTAAATCATATATATTGTGATTTTACTACACTTAATTAAGCATAGTAACTTTTGAGATACAACCCATTTCAGGGCTGTGACAATGGAATTCCATCATAATACACCAGCATGTAGGCACCTTTTGCCAAAACATGCTTGACAATGTAAGGGCCCCTCCATAATGGTTCAAATTTCCCTGCTCCTAGTTTATCAACTTCTTGATCATAAAGCAAGATCAGGCCCCCCTTTGAGAAAATGCGAGGATTGACATTTCAGTCATATTGCACCTTGATTCGCTTCTTATGTGCATTTTTAGCCAATGCAGCTTCACGATGGGTTTCATCTAAATGGATGAGTTCTAAGAAACATGCTTCTTCATCAAAAGTGTTGGGTAACAGGTCAACTGCGAATTTAAGAGATGAAACTTCACGTTGTATCGACAAGATTTCCTCCAAACCATACAGCAATTAAAAGAGTGTGAATCTAGTGGCATTGCTTACCAAGGTTCGATATGCCCACAAATCAGAGTACAGGATTAAATGCCAGTTTCATTTATGAACCCCTATCATTCTTTGAAGCATTCACTTTAGGACTTTGTTGATGGCCTCAACATGTCCATTAACTTGCGTATGGAAAGGAGTAGAACTATCATGTGAAAGTCCTAACTTGGCATTTAACTCAGTCATCATGTGATTGCGAAAATGCGACCCATGATCTGTAACTATAGCCTATGGTACACCAAACCAAGCAACCACATGGTTAAAAAGGAAAAGTGTAGTTGTCTCGCCACTGTTGTTTAATGTAGGTATCGTATCGACACATTTTGTAAAATAGTCCATGACGACTATAATGTACCCATGACCCCTGACCGAGGTAGGGTTACATGTCATGAAATCAATACCCCATTTGGTGAATGGTCCAACAACAATGACAGGCTGCAATGGTGTAGGTGGTAATCTAGATTTACGGTCATAGATCTGGTATGCGTGACAATTTCTAACTGCAATAATGCAATCTTTTAATATAGTAGGCCAGAGGTAACTAGCATGCAGAATTCTCTATGCGGTAGCATAACCAGACAAATGTCCACCACAAGTACCTGAATGGCAATCATTCAAATCTTTCACGGCTTCCTCATGAGTGAGGCACCTCCATAAAATCGTATCAATACCATGATGGTAAAGAGTGTCACCAATGATCGGATAACCTTTGGCTTGGTATCGTATACATCACTATTGCAAGCGAGAGGTATCAGGCCAGAAAGTTTGGGTCTGTAGATAAATCAGTGTATCTCCATATCTAGTCAAATGACGAAATCAGGAATAGAGACTCATCTAGAATTGATGGTTCTGATGTTGAATCAATGGTATTTGAGGGAAGGTCGCAAATAAGCTCAACGAAAACTAAAGATTTCTTTGATTTGGATTTGATGAATTCCAAATCAAATTCCTACAAAATGATGATCCATTTTGAGTATTTTCCCCCTAGAAATTGACGTGACAAAATATATTTCATAGAGTTGCAATCCAAAATGATAGTGGTCTTTTGAAGCAAGATATAGTGATGAAATCTCTATACAGCTTGAACAAAATCTAGAGCTAGCTTTTCGACATAAGAGTACTTAACTTCTGTATCATTGAGATTGCGTCTCAAATAAAATATTAGATGTTCTATCCCATCTTCTTCTTGTACTAAAACCATTCCAATGGTTGTATCTGTAGGGGCGATATACAGGAAGTAGTCATTTTGATCATTCGGGGAACACATTAATGATGCTCTAATCAAGGTATATTTAAGAGCATCAAAGGAAGCTTACACAACCTGATCCCAATGGAAGGGTATCCCCATTTTCAAAAGACGAGTAAATCCTTTAGCCATTCCAACATAATTGGGAATGAACCTCCTCAGAAAGTTAGCCTTCCCTTAGAGTCTTTGTAACTGTAGTATATTGGAAGGTGGAGGCAAATCAAGAATTGCCTGAACCTTAAATGGGTCGAGTCGAATTCCTTCCTTAGACACTACGAACCCAAGAAAATGACCAGAACCAACACAAAACACACATTTGTGTGGATTGAGTCGTATTTTGTAGTGTCAACACCCTAAAAATATAGGTCTCAAATGCTGCAGGTGATCAGCCCTCTTCGTGAATGAGTAGGTAAATCATCAAGATATGGTTGAACAATATGTTTGATGTCATGGAAGGCATAGTTCATTTCCTTCTGAAAAGTTTCCCCTGCGTTCTTCAAATCAAAAGGGAGTTTCTTGTACATGAATGTGCCCCATGGACAAATAAAAGAATTTTGAGATTGGTCCTTTGGGAAAATATTGATTTGATTATAGCCAGAAAAACCATCCATGAAATAGAATATTTCACATCCGGCACATTCATCAATAATCTGGTTGATAAAGGGAGTAGGATAATTTCCTTTTGGACAAGCCTCGATGCACAATCGTATTGTCCCTTGTTTCTTCATGACAGGAACAATATTGGAAACCCAATCACTAAGAGGAACAGGGTATATGAAACCAACATGCAAAAGTTTTTCAACTTTTGTTTTAATGGCAACAACCTTCTTTGGATGAACAAGACGGAGGCGCTATCGCACTGGTTTGACATCAGGATACATTTTGATTTCATGTTCAACTATACTAGAGTTAATACATGGTATCTCCTTGTATGACCATGCAAATATATCTCGGAATTCATGAAAGAGAGCACAGTAAATATCAAGTTCTGATGGAGAACAATATTTTCCAACATGAATGCTTTCTACAACTTTAGGTTTGGTCGAAATATTCATAGAAATTGTTTCTTCAATATTTGACAAGTTTCAATTGGAATCTACTGTATTTATGAAAATAGGATTCAAAAGGAAAACAACAACTGAAGGGTGATTAAGTTCATTTTAAAAATATTCTATGTGATCTGGAAGATGGGAACGATGATGATAATCTTCCCATGGTTCTTCTTCCGTCATCATTGATTGGATGACTCCTTCATCAGTAGAAAATATATGTGAAAAAGGATCAAAAGAAGTACCATATTCTAATGAATGATCTACCCATACAATTAGTGAATATGGATTCGGGTTTGCCGCGCAAACCAAAAAGATTGATTTTCATGCAAGCTCAATAGGGCTTGGCGGCATGATTTCATTTCGACTATCAGCTTCATAACTATTGGTAATCTTCCTTATGTCAAATGAAGTGGAAGAGATCATGTTCCAAGTCTCATATTTTGCCACTTCCACCATGTTTGATGGTGATGGTAGTGAAAAAAAAACCATTAGGGAAGAATCCTTGAAGAGACCTACACCAATGCTTTGAAGAGATAGCGGGGGTCTGTGTACTAACGGAATGCTTCTAGTAGCCTATGAACTAGAGGCAAAGAAGGCGCATTGGTCAATAACTGTGATTTCGCCCTTACAAGGGAATGAAATAGTACGAAAGTATGTTGAAACCACAGAAGCCATAGCATAAACCCATCGTCTTCCTAGAAAATTGTTGTAGTCAAGGTGTTGGCTTAATGGGGACTAACCCATGTTCAGAGTTATTTAGCCAAACAAATCCGTACACTACTAGCCTTTTGGCATCAACGCATAGAGTGCAGACTGAAGTCTCACCCGAAGCAGTATGGGGAGATGTTGGAACCAAATTTCCACACCCTTGAGATGTGTGTGGTGTTGATTTAGTCCAACTATGCCTATCTTCATGCAGGTTACTTCGCACACTATTTTAACCTTCAATATGCTTGCAATCTGTTATAATCGCCTTCCTAACCAGGGGTTGAGATGATTTCATGCTACTATGGCAACGAACTGCACTATTTCCCCAATCTACACCGTGAATCTTACTTATCTTCTTATAGATGTTAGTCAACTTCGCATAAACAGATATTATATCTTGTATTCACTTAATCAATACAATATCATATAAACAATAGAAGTGAAATTTATACCCAATATATTCAATGCATAAAATAGGAAATAAATACACAAAATAGATATGAAACTTCTCTTTATTAATACTTCCATCTATGATAGACTCGACTCGCCCTGCGCACTCAACTACAGGCGTCTGCACACTCAGTTGTGGACTACTAGACCTCTATGCACTCAGCTGTAGAGCCTTCTCATATTCTACGACCCAAAACTAGACTTTAAACTTCAGATATGACTCAACTCTTCATCCTTAGATCCTCTCTTAACTACTTAGAGATCAATCAATTTATACAATCCCATGGTTCATGGACCATGGATAGATCTCTACAACCGACATTAGAATAGCAAAATTGAGGGCAGACAACCCTATAACTTTTAAAAGCTACACGCTCCGCGGCCACAAAATGTGGAGTCTTTACATTAAAGTTACAATTTTTGACCAGAATCTGGGCTATAAGCCCCAAAAATTCCCTTAGGGGATATCGCGCCCAACTGGCCCCCAACACAAACATCATGACTCGCCCTCAATTCACTTTGTCGGTGTGGATATCTTTGTGCGAAGCCCTCCCAAATTTTCCTGAATCGCTGCAAGATTAGCAGGGCACTGAACGACTACCCATTGTACTTCCTTGACTTGCTGTGCAGAGATCGTTGTAGCTTAACTGCTACCCAGAACCATTTTTTGCCTTGATGAGGCCTGAACTAGGTTTGGAGTTATTTAGCCAAACAAATCCCTACACTACTGGCCTTTTCGGCATCAACCTGCAGAACACAGATTGAAGTCTCACCTGAAGCAGTAGGGGGGATGATAGAACCAAGTTTCCACACCATTGATATGTCTATGGTATCGATTTAGTCCAACTATGCCTATATTTGTGAAGGTTACTTCACGCACTGTTCTAACCTTCAATACCCTCACAATCTATTATGATCGCTTTCCACGCAGCCCTAACCAGGGGTTGAGATGCTTTTGTGTTGCTATGGCAGCGAACTACACTATTTCCCCAATCTACATTATGAATCTTACTTATCTTCTTACAAATTTAGTCAACTTCACGTAAATAGATATTATATCTTGTCTTCACTTAATCAACAAAATCATATATATTTGATAATCGTATAAACAATATAAGTGCAATTTACACCCAATATATTCAATGCACAAAATAGGAAATAAATACACAGAATAGATATGAAAATTCTCTTTATTAATACTTCCAATAGTTACATACTCGACTCACCCTACGCACTCAACTGCAGGGGTCTGCAGACTTAATTGCAGACTACTAGGCCTCTGCACACTCAATTGCAGTGCCTTCTCCTACTCTAAGACCCAAAATTAGACTTTACACTTCAGATATGACTCAACTCTTCATCCTTAGATCCTCTCTTAACTACTTAGAGCCTCGCTCTATTTATACAATTTGATGGTCCATAGATCATGGGTAGATCTCTATAGCTAACATTACAATAACAAAGTTGAGGGTGGACAACCCCATCTCTTTTACAAGCTACATGCTCCGCACCCACAAAATGCAAAATCTTTACATTGGAGTTACAATTTTTTACCAAAATCTGGGCTCTAAGCCCTAAAACTTCCTTTGGGGGTTCTCATCCCAACATATGGGCTCCGTCAACAACCTCAACCTCAACAATTACTATTTCCCCCCTAGTTCCATTTGCATATTACTTAATATTCCACAAAGCGTATATGTGTGACCATCAAAAGCTTTTAGCGTTGTTGGTGAACGTGACAAAGGCAGTGAGCCAAGTGTTTTCCAGCAATTCATAGACATAATACAAGTAGATACCCCCTCATCAATAATATTTCGGTGAATAAGTTTATTCAAGGTATTTACTTGAATCAAGAATGCTAATTGCACTGGTAACTATGGCGTATAACCCACATGGTTGAAAACCACAAGATTGGAATCAATTGGATCGGTTCCACCAATTGCTGACAACAAAGCCTACTTTTGGGAAGGACAATTCTAAAGCACCTCGAGTGTCGAAATAGTAGAAGGTAACTGAGCAAAATATTCTACTATGTTATAGTTATGTGCAGCTCGAGCTCAAGGGTTAAATGTTGATTTATGCACAACTCCCTTAAGCAGTTTTATTGTTAACTCTGGTGCAATAGGTGGTAGAATAGGATCAGACAAAGTTGAAGTCGAAGGATTAGGTTGATCGGCCTAGTTATTCGATGACGATAGTTGATTTCCATAATCTTTACTTCGTTTTGACACCAAAACTTCAATTTTTGGCTCAGAGACGAATAACATAAGCACTTGGGAAGTGGAAGTATGGTTTGTAGCAACCATATTTGTCTCCGATTTTGGAAAAGGATCAGTCAACACTGCAGATGTATTAGAAGTCTTCAGAAGCTTTGAGACTTCAAATCGGTGAGGACAATCTCGCGTAAAATTATCATCATTACAAATTAAACATGGGTAACGAGGTTTCCTAGCCAAAGGAGAGGAATTAGATGATTTCTCTTGAGGGGAATTATTTTGTTTCTTCTTTCTTTCCCCTTCTTCTTGCTTCCTATTTGCTTTTCATTCTTTCCTTTATCAGATGACACGACATTGATTTTGGATGCAAGAGTGTTATCAGATGCATTTGAAGTTTGATTGGAAATGGCAAGTGTTTGACTAGATGGTATACTTGCCATTTGTGTGCTCGAAGAACCAGTCACATCATTGTCGGCATGAGAGTCCTTACTCGATGGTGGTGAAGGAACAATGAAAGCTAGTCGGGGTGCATTCAAGATATTGTCATAGAGCGTGCCAGACAGTGTATAAATCAAGTCCAAATAATGCGCACAAAAAATTAATTGCTCTTCACTGACAACTCCACCTTTCGCCACATCCTCGGTGATAGATGGCAATAAGGATTTTATAAACCACTCAACTAAAAGTTGATCAGGAACATAAGTTTTAACCATTCGATGACGACGATGCCACTCATGAATATGATCAAAGATATGAGTAGCAGTAGTCTATTTAAAGTTGGTTAATAGTTCTGTTCCAGTTTCATATCGTATGGGTAACTGGAAGTGGGTTAAAAACGTGGTAGCTAAGGTAGTAAAGTTATTAAAAGAAGCTCGTGGTAACTCAATGTCCCACTTCGTAGCCAGACCAATAAGCGTTCTCTAGGAAAGACATAGTCTAACTAAATCATCATCCAAAGAATTTGATGAACACCATAAATGAAAAGTCATGACATGATTGGACAGGTCTTCTCCAGGGTTTCCATTGAATTTCAGAATATCAGGAGGTAATTTATGAGGAATCAGTGGCCACCAATGTGCATAAAGAATTGGGTCGTTGGTGAGTCGGTTTAGATTTGGTAATTCAAGTGTCGCTATAAAAGGAAACTATCTATTGAGGTCAGGTTGAGCATATCCAGGGTAAGATGGGATTTCCTAGGCAATAGGCCTTTTCATACCAGCGTAAGGCATCTGTTGCTGGTAACCTTGATAAGGGCAAGTTTGCTGAGAAAATCCAGTGTAAGGTTGTTGTTGAGCACTAGGATACATTTTCTATTGTCCAAACCCAACATAGGCTTGTTGACATCGACCTAGGTAAACTTGTTGTTGACCAAACCCAACTTGGTTTAACAATTGTTTCCCACCAATGTAAGCTTGACTAGGTTATGAGTACAGTAAATTAGTGTAAGTTTGAGCCATTCCAGTAAAATGTAAACAAGCCTGAGATTTTTGGACTCCAAGCACAAGTGGTTGTTGTAAAACTACCTGAGAAGGCTGAATCTATAAACCTGAAACTTGGGGGTCTGAGGTTGAAGGACCAATTTTCACATGTTGAGATACAACAGTCTGATATTGTGACTATGGTAAAGTTGTAATAACAGGCATTGTAGGTATGCATGAGACATATTGCATAGGTTGTGATGGATACACAAGCCTAGGTTTAATGGGCATTTTTGGCTGCCACTAACAGCCAAACATTCTAGGGTGACCTAAAGATGATGGCATATCGACATATGGTTGCCCCCCTACAAATGGAGGATAAGGAGATTGTGTATATTGTTCTCCATATGGGGGTAGTCCAGTGTAAAGAAGAAACATAGGATGGTAATCAGATGAACCAGCTTGATATTGAATTGATGGGTCCAGCTGTTTAGTATCCGTTAATTAAGAACCAGATAAAATTCCAGTAAAGGACATTGGTGAAGACCATGGGCTAGAAGAAACACCTGAGCGGGTTCCAGATAAAGATTGGTAACCCAATGGAATGGATGAAGCACCATACAAATGTGACTTAGATGTCGTAGTAAACATCAAAGAGGTTGTGATATAATATTATGTCGTATCTGTAACAGATGGAAGAGTCTGGGATGTTGACTCTTCCATAGTCAAATGTCCAAATAAATTTCCTAGAGAATCAATGGGTGTTTGAAAGTAATCAAGATCAAAAGGAGCAGAAAATGAGGAGTATTAGGATACAGATAAAGTCTAGTTCCAAAATGAAATGGAGTTCTGGGTATGTCTACCTCAGGTTCCTCTTCTATTGAAATCAAACTAGGTGGAAGGATTTCACCGTCAGGTCCGTAGTAGATTTTTGGTATTTTCTATTGAGGTAAAGAGGAAGTCTCGACAATTATGAATGTATGAGGATATACTGGTCAAAGTTCTTCCAGTAAGATAACAACTTCTAATTGTTCAACCTCAAGATCCAAGCGTCCTGGTAAAAGAACATGTTTAGGTTGGGTTTGTTGAACAACTTATGGTTCAGAAGTAACTTCTAATTGAATGGTGTTAGGTTTAGGATCAACTTGTTATTGAATAGACTTAGGTTCAAAAGTAATTTCTTTTTGAACAACTTCAGGTTGAGAATCAACTTGTTGTTGAATAACTTGGGTTACCATTTCACTAGATTCAATGCTAGTTTCCTTAGGTAATTGTGGATATTCCACTTAAGTAATAGATGTACCAGTGACTGTAGGAGTGACTGGGGTCACATTACTTATTGGTATAGGTGTTTATGGTAATTCAGATGAAGAACCAGAAGTTTGTGAAGTACTGGATTCAGTCAAACGAGACCGCTTTGACTAGATAGGTGTAGCTTCGGGCAGTAAAGGTGGTTTGCTCGTTGTCCTCCATGAACAACGGGGTAAGGTTTGATGTTCCTCCATGATTTCTGATTGATTTTATTACAAAAAAGAAATAAACAAAAAGGGGTAAGCTAGGAAAAAGGTTTACTAAGCAACTGTGAAATGTAGAATACATCCCGGCAAATTGAGAAGTATGGGCAGGCAATCTCCCCGAATGTTGTGTTCAATGTATCACAGTGTACAAGGTGGCCGACATGATTACCTAAATATGGATAGCAACCTAGTGTTGTACTCCAATCTATACCTGAAAATATGTGGAGGCCCAATCCATATTAGTGTTGTCTAATGCGAAACCACATAGTGAGAGCATTCCTTTATACTTTACGTACTGTAACACCGCCCTAATAACTCGAAGGTACGTGGACGAGCTATGATATACTCACATATGTCATATGAGGTATCACACTCGGAATGTATCAAAGACAAGTTAGTGACAACTGTTATGTTTTATGATGCCAGAACATATCTCTGGCCTAGAACCTCTAAATGTTTTATGTTAGGTGACAATGCTCCATTAGGTTAATTGAAGTTAATTTTAAGTTGATCTTGATTAAGATTTTTCCTTTCAAGGTTCACCACATGATGTATTTGAAATTCCTAGAATTCAACTAATATGATAAGCATCCTTTTCATTCAATTTGAACAATGAAAACCTTAGCTAGTAGGAATAGAGCAATCAGATTCTTTTAATCAAAGAACAAAGAGCACATCTAATGCAATTTCCCTAAACTATTCCTATGAGCACACTCAAACTTTTTCAATGCAAAACGCAAGTTTTTCTTTTCAATTCCCTTAATGTTGAGATGAAAAAAAGGAAACTAATGCACACACAATCAATCAATATTTTTGCAAGAACAAAGACCTTACGATAGTTCCTTTTCGAAAGAAATGAAAACTTTTACAACACTTTCTTTTGAACAATAATTAATTGACTATACACTAATTTTGACAATGAATTAGTAGTGATAAAGAAATAATTAAGAAACACTAAACAATCAAGGCAAAAGTAGGGCTAGCAAAGGAAACAAAAATTGATTTCATAAGTAAAACAATCATTGATCTTTTAGCAAGCAAAAATAGAAGGAAATTTGGGAAAAAATCAAGTCAAAGAAGGGATTTTTTACCTAAGTAGGATCAACGCACCCTGAGTGGGAGATAGTGCACTTTAGAGCACTGTCCTCAAGCCAGGAGTGCTCTGCAGTGCTCTATCTCTTGACCAAACCTAAGCCGATACTAGAGAGGCCATCCTAGGGGCATTCAAGCATAATTTTTACCAAAAAACACTTCAAAAAGACTGAAACAAGATCAATGGAAGTAAGTAAATTCTACTAGGGTGTACTAGGATGAAGGTAAACTACCCGAACCAATGATATTTCCCCAACGGAGTTGCCAATTTGTTATGTGGAATTTTGCATCTACGGATAAATACAATTTCCCTTGGTCGGTAGCTACACCTAGAATAACAGATTTAAATCATTTATCCTTTTTATATAGAAGATAAATAAGACAAGGGACCTACTTGCTATCTTTCACTTTCCCCTTGTCTCCTTTGTATTGCTCGTGTCACTCCTTCTCGAACTTAATCCTCTTAACAAGTACCTACAATCATAAATAGAGGACAAAAACCAATCAAAGCAAGAGATCTATATACTATAAGCAAATGGAACCAAAAGCATTTACACATATAATCATCATACGTAAATACAAGAATATGGGAAAAGGTGTAAACATCTTTATTAAGTAGAAGGAAGAGTTATGTTAAGTTATGGTATGTTCTATGCTTATAATAGTTTACTTCTTTTTCTTATTATATTCCACAGATTAGCAATCACATGTACATAAAATAAAGTGTAGATAGAACATTAAATGATCGACAGAAAACAATCCAAGACAAGAGACACAAGATGTGGCAGCTAGCCAGGGACAAACCCCACAATGTGTGGGGAAACCCTTTAATCAAATCTTCTTTTATATTCAATAATTCAGCAGAGAGAAATAATACAATAAATTTGATTTATATCAGTAGTAGCAAACCCTAGATCAGCAACATCAGCATTAGCGACTTCATCATCAAAACTAGGGCAGTCGATATCTCACAAACCGACCATCGGATCTGCTTGATTCCACCACAAAAAGTTGTAGCCTTCAAAGGAGGTTCAGATGAACCTACAGTGTAGTTCATATGAGGAGATCTTCTTGTACACGTAGGTCAAACTTCACTTCTACAGTTGCAGCTTCAGCTTCAGTAGCTTCCTTCAAACTAGGGCAGTCAATATCTCGCAAACCGTCCATCGGATCGACTTGATTCCACCACCAAAAATTGTAGCCTTCAGAGGAGGCTCAAATAAACCTACAAAATAGTTTAGATGAGGAGATATTCTAGTCCATGCAGGTCAAAGTTTGGATCTACAATTGCAGCTTCAGTTTCAGCAGCTTTCATCATCACATGTGTGAGAGATATACCCTTTTTTGCACAGTAGAGAAGAGACTCTTTTCTGCGCAGTAGAGAGAGAGAGATGTGATGAGATGAGCGAGTGAAAATGAGGAAAAGTCCTCCTATAATTATACACAACTGTTGATGTTTGAATAGATGCGATTGTCGGGCTTCTGAGCATACATGAGTTGTAGGTCGGCTTGATAATAATTCCATAATCAAAATAAATTCGTATCTCCATGAATACTTATCGGAATACGATGACCTTTAGATCAATCCTACACCTCTCGATGAGAGGAATCTATGAACATATTATTAGCCATGAATAAGATGACCCACACGAATTTTGGCCCTAATTACCAATTTAACACTCCCTCTCAACTAGGGAGAACTTCATCTGCAATCTGTCTATTGGTCGCTACTATTCATCCATAAAATGCACTGCCCTATACAGCTTGACCCTTGCCCTACTCTACTCTATTCTTCCTGTTCTGCTTTGTCTCGTTCTGCCCTGTACTGATCTGTACGGCTCTACTCTGTTATGCTCTACTCTACTTTGTTTTGTTCTGCTCTGCTTTTGTCCGAATTTTGAAGAAGAAGACCTGATCGAGCATGTATCATACTGACTCAAATTCAGTCTTAGAGTATGTGCCACTGGTCCCAGACCAGTCTCAACCAACCCGAACTCAACGTCATAGTGATTACAACTCCTACCACTCGACCCAAACCAGTAGCATCCTCCACTGACTCAAAGTTAGTCTCAAAGTGCATATCATTGATCCCAAACTAGTCTCAACTGACCCAAAGTCAGTGTCATAGAATGTACCACTCCTACCACTAGTCCCAGACCAATATCATTGATCTCAGATCAATGGAGGTCATCCTAGCATAGGGAGTATGGTAGATACAATGATGCGTCCATCGATACTACTATGGTCCCTAACTTCATTTCCCTGCTCATTTATCAGATGAGAGGTACTTCCCATGAGACCTAGACTGTATGAGTAGGATTCCTCGACAAGAGAACCAATCAATCCTGTCTTCACAGGAGAACACATCAATCTTGCTATAATCGCCATGGAGAACACATCAATCTAGGCCTCACAGGAGAATACATCAATCCTGCTAGAATCACCATGGAGAACACATCAATCCAGGCCTCACAGGAGAACACATCAATCTTGCTACAATTTCCATGGAGAACACATCAATCTAGGCCTCACAGGAGAACACATCAATCCTGCTACAATCGCCATGGAGAACACATCAATAATGGCCTCACAGGAGAACACATCAATCTTGCTATAATCGCCATGGAGAACACATCAATCTAGGCCTCACATGAGAACACATCAATCCTGCTACAATCGCCATGGAGAACACATCAATCTAGGCCTCACAGGAGAACTAATCATCCTTCTACACAGGAGAGCGAATCATCTTGTTCCATAAGAGAGCGAATCATCTTGTCCCACAAGAGATCGAATCATCTTATTCTAGTCGCACCACCAGGGCAATGTGAGTCACCCTATGGTCGTATGTTGCTCCAGTAAGAACCACAAGCCCTCAGAGCTCCCAGAGCTCAATGTATGCAACATGTAGGACCCTTGTACAAGGGTTTCTTGAAAACTCCAAATCATTTGGGAAAATCACAGATTAGATCTTTCCTCGGGGCTTTGACAAGGTGTATAAACCTGTAAATCATCTTAATGTGATGGAGCCTCCTTGCTCATCAAATTACTATATCCCAGATGATGTCTATCTGCTGGAGTAATTGACGAATATGGGATTCCTCAATAATCGAATCCCACCTCTGGTTGTCACAAAGGATCACGGTGGTATCCAATGTAAATCCAAACAGCTCACTAAAGAGCTTTCATAACCAGACCGCCTCACAGGACGCCATGCTAGCAGCAATATACTCTGCTTCGACAGTGCTCAAAGCCACCAACTTCTGCTTCCTACTCATCCAGGATATTGAAACATATCCCAAGGAGAAACAACACTCTAAAGTGCTCTTACCGTCCTCCACAATGCATGCCCAATCAGCATTAGTGTATCCAAGTAGTCTCACATCTCTAGCATTGTATCTCAATCCATGGGAGATTGTGCCCTGAAGACATTTTAGAAGATTCTTGGCATCAATCGAGTGAGGCTCAACCAAATATGAGTTCACAATGTTAACTGAAAAACATATGTTCGGACAAAGGTTCACCAAGAACATCAACGTGAATGAGTTTATGAAACTCAGAGGCATTTCCCAAATTTGGTCCAACATCATTGTGGAGCGATAAAAAGGGTCTTTTTAACACCTAATTACCTCACATTAATTATCAACCCAGGGACGACTTTTTATTTCAAGAGTGTACTCTGTCTGAGGCGGCTATTTACT
>APFE030692433.1:1618-15932 GCA_000404065.3 Pinus taeda | reverse complement strand
TTCATTTCATGTACATAGATGAGATAGTCGTCTGCAGATACAGACTGGTGATTCTTCAGATATAGAGTCATCATCCATGGTTAGGATGACCATCTATATATAGCCTTTGTACATTTGATGTTTTTATGTCCCTGAATATATCGTAGCCCGGATGGCTGAAACTAGATCCGGGGTCTTCAAACTCTTTCAATCTTCGCTCGATGTACAAGTCAATCCATGTGAAGAGATGTTCTAAAGTCGAACATGGAAAGACATCCCCTGATTACCACCCAATGATGTAAGCTGTTAACAAATGCGAGAGGAATCAATGATAATGATAATGACCCTCAAGGTACTACAGTACAATTCATGTGGTGTGAATATATGATCCGACGTCAAACACCACGCAAAATCTTTCGGTCGAAAGCCATTGATGTCAACTTGCTACCGGAAGTGAGAAACTTTCCATTGATGTATGCAAGCTTCAAAGCACTAAAAGGGTTGTTTCTAAGTCAACTTCTTGGATAATGAGTTGATGTTGACAAGAAGTGACTCGTTAAAGGAGGGCCTTGATGTATCCCACATCTACGACACGAAATTAAGCAAATGATTTTTGGAGGTGAAAATGAATTGACAACACGAGGTTCAGGAATGGTGGTCATGAAAAAAAGTGAAGGTTGGAGGAATTGCAGTGGATGAGACATTAACTGGATGGTGGTTTCTCAACTGAATGACTTCTCTTGAACATGTCGGCGACACTCAGATGAATTCGTAGCATTAACCCCAAAATATAGATGGTATGAAAGACCAATGGTGAGATGACCAGTGAACGGAATAACCCAACCCAACTCAATAATGGTGATGAAGTGAAAGTGTCATGTTCAAGAGTGACTTGCTACCATAAATTATTCAAGTTTTCTTCCCCTTTTTCCCCAGTCATTGCTGACCAATACCTTTTTATTTTTTTTCAAGCTTGAGGAGGATAACATATGCTTGTTCTATAATTCGCCCTTCGAGCAAACTTGTCGCTATTTAATGTTTTAACGAGTCTAGCGACAGTGAAACTCGGTATCGTCTATATGGACAAGTTTGTCGTTATTGTTTTAATGAGTTTAATGACAAGGATAACTCGGTCCTTTTCATGTTTAGAGAGTTTGAAAAGGGACAAAAAGAAAACTCCATTAGTTCTTTTTCGTGAAATAACCCCTCAGGTCCGAAAGAGGATAAAATAATAAAGGAGGTATGACATTTCTAATCACTTTAACGAGCTAAAAAGGGCAATCACTCAACAATATTTTCATATTTAATGAGTCTAAAAAGGGTTTAAAGAGGACTCGAGTTTGAGGAACGAGTGGTGTCTAGGGTAGCAACTGGTTCCAATGATTTTGGAACTTCTCAAAACATGATGATTTCTATGAAAAGGTTGGCTAATAAGACCACTCATCGCAACTGTTCCCCAAAAAAGGGTAAAACAACCAAGTGAAAGTGTATGATCGGCCAAAGGGATGGTGGTGATGAGATGTATACAACCAAGGCTCAAAAGGCTGATAGAATGGAAATCACAAAGGTTAATTACTTGTAAATGGGTTCATTTTTTACAAGCTTGAACCATGGGGAACTATGCTTGGATTTAGTTTCATTTTTACACAAGCTCAAAACAAAAAACCATGCTTGAATTGTGGTCAAAGATGTTCAATTCACTATTTAGCATATCAAATTCTTTCATCAGTCATTCAACCTGCTCAAAATTCCATCAAATTGATTAGAAATTCATATATATGAACCAAAACTCGCCTTTTACTTGAATTACATGAATAGCAAACATAAAAAAGTAGTTTTACCTTTCACTTTCATCATTTCTTTTCAAATTTGGGATTTTGGAGCTCTGGAGTGGTTTTCCTCCTCAAATTTCACCAGTCGATTTTGGTAGATCCTGTGGACCATTTTCCATGCCATCTGAACCAGGTAGGAGCTATACTTGAGCTCTTAATTTTCATTCCATCTTTTCTTGATTCTGAGCAAGATTTTCCACTTTTCTGGGCCCCTGGGTTCAAAGATTTCGTTCCTCAATCATCGCACCTAGATAGTATCAAAAGGTTTGATGCATACTGACCTGTCAATAGGCCAGTCAGTATGCATCTCACCTTTCTCAAAGGCAGGGTACGATGGGCGCAGAAGGGAAATTTTACACAGTGTTTTTTCATCAAATTTTTACCTGTTTTTGCTCAAAATTGGATCCTAACTCATCTATTGTTTTCATTTCAAATATTTGTTGGATCAAGATGGTTGTCACATCGTGTGAATGAGAACATGAATAGGAGGATATGATTGCTTTACATGACCAGGGCACAGTGGATGCATTAAGAAACTATGGTTTGCTGAAGTTTTTCCATATATCTAGGATGAGGCAATAGATCAGTTTTTTGCAGTATCTTCTCAATTCTTGGGACCCCATTGACCAGGTGTTCCAGATCAGAGGTAAATATATTCCTTTCACAGTCAAGGATATTTATTTCCTGATAGGTTTGTCAAGGGATGGCACCCCCTTTCACTATCAGGATTTTCTCGTGGGGGCGAATCTGTGAAAGATTACATTCGTCAGTTCTGCAGGGATGGATCTCAACCCAGTAGAGATGGTAAGATAAATATCTGAGATGTTACTAATTGACCTTTGACTACCATTTTATTTACGTTTGCTAGATTGGCTGGCAACGCGACCTTACATTTAGCTAACAGATCTTACATGCAGTATGCCCTGGAATGCCTGGAACCGAAGGTGTTCAATTGGTGTGAGGCGATACTTCCTGTTGTGAAAGAAAAAATGTCCAAAGTAAAGCATGGAAGAAACATTTTGGTCATGGATCCATATTGACGGCTTTTTCTTTAGAAATAATTACATTGATGCAACCTCAAAACATTTCACTGGGATTTCCAGCACTGAGGGAACCACAAATGAAGAGATGGGTGGATGGATGGCTAGACATGCTGGCCAGTCATAGATTTCCTTCTCAAATGCCTTTTTTGAGTGGTTCAACCACCAGGAGATGGTGTTCATGGAGTATCCATATGTCGGGAAAGATTCCCACGACGATCCGAATTTGGCTTTACCAGCTGGTGAGCAGTGCAGTGCTATAGGTAAAATGATTTGACCACATCTTTGTTTTTTCATTTTTATAATGTTTATGTGTTTTTTATGTTACTAAGACTAAATAAACTCATATTTGTGTGCAGATATTGAACTAGTGTGACCAGTGGCATACCTAAGGGAGGCAAATAACGCTCCAGTAGGAGAGGCTGTAGGGAGGTTCGTTCTTCAGGATCTAGACATATCAGAGACCCTGGCAGTGTTGCAGGATTTGATTGAGGGCCTCATTCTTGATATTCAGGATGTCAGGACTGACGAGTTACCTTTGAGGTTACAACGCCATACTACTGGCATACCAAGTCGTTCGACCAGGCTCCTGCACATGATAGCATAGGCGGTGACATGTTATCACCAGCATCACTAGTCTAGGCTATTTTTCTGCATTCATTTTGAGTTTCTTTGTCAGATGACCAATTTTGTCTCATACACAAAACATTTTGTAGAAACTATAAACAACTATCTACTTTTTATTTTTGGAGTTTTATTTTGGCTAATTGATGAAATCCTAATGGAAATGTTGATGTGAAATTCTTTCTTTACAAATGCTACAAATGTCTATCTAACACATAGTTTGGTAATGAATCAGTCAATGTGTTTAAGTTTCTGGAAATGTGTTGATATTGAATGGAATCAAAATGCTTTTCCAAAATCTTAACTCTTAGGAACATGTGATAAATAGCTGGGTTCCGCACAGGATAAATTCCAGTAAGTTGTAGAATGACGAGTTGTGAATCTAGCCTGACAACGAGTCGGCGTATGCCATGTGAAATGGCATCAGAGAGAAGTTCAATCAACGCACTATACTTAGCGATTTTGTTCATCCATCAACCAATACACATCCCCCCTAAAACTCACTAACTCGCCGCTTGGAGCGAAAATGGCCCAAGCTGCAGAAGATAGGTTCTACGTATTACGAATAGCTTCATCGGCATACCCAACAAAAGGTTCCAAAAAGTCTTACATCTGCAACAAATTTGAAGTAGATTACCTAGCCAAAATGAAAACTCTAAATGAAAACATGCAATAAAAGCATATGTACAATGAGCTTACTACACTTAATCATGCATTATAACGTTTGAGATACAACCCGTTTCGGGGCTGCGACAGTGGAATCCCATCATAATCGACTAGCTCGTAGGCTCCTTTTGTCAATACTCATTTAATAATGTAAGGACCCATCCATAATGGTTCAAATTTATCTGCTCCTAATTTGTCATAGTCCTGATTGTAAATCAAGACCAGGCCACCTTTTGAGAAGACACGAGGCATGACATTTTTTTCATATTGTGCCTTGATGCGTTTCTTATGTGCTTCATTAGCCAACATGGCATCATGACAGGTTTCATCCAGATGGATTAATTCCAAGAAACGAGCCTCTTCTTCAGAATTTTTGGGAAGCAGATCGATTGCAAGCTTGAGGGATGAGATTTTGCACTGAATTGGTAAGAATGCTTCTAGACCATACACCAACTAAAAGGGCGTAAAACTTGTCGCATTTCTCACCGAAGTCCTATATGCCCACAAAGTTGAGTACAAGATTAAATGTCAATTCTATTTATGGACTTCGATCATTCTCTGCAGCATGCACTTAAGGACTCTGTTGATTCCCTCAACTTGTCCATTAGCTTGTGGATAATATGGAGTAGAACTATCATGGGACAACCCTAACTTGGTAGTTAATTTGATTATCATGTAATTGCGAAAATGTGACCCATGATCTGTGACTATAGCCTATGGTACACCAAACCTAGAAACTATATGATTAGAAAATAAAAGAGCAGTCCTCTCGTCACTGTTGTTCAATGTAAGCATCGCCTCTGCCCATTTTTTAAAACAGTCGACATCGACTATAATATACCCATGCCCCCTGACCAAGGTGGGGTTACATGTCATCAAATGAATGCCCCATTTAGCGAATGTGCCAACAACAACAACTGGATGCAGTGGTGCAGGTAGTAATTTGGTTTTGCAATAAAAAATCTGACAAGGATGGCAATTTCTGACTGCAATTATGCAATCTTTGAATATGGTGGGCCAGAATTAACCAGCTCATAAGATTTTTTATGCAGTAGCCTAACTGGATAAATGCCCCCCACAAGCACCTGAATGACAATCATTCAAAAATCTTTCGGCCTCCTCATTTGTGAAGCACCTTTGTAGAACCGTATCGACACCACAACGGTAAAGTGTATCACCAATGATCAGATATTCTTTGGCTTAGTATCGAATACATCGTTGTTCAGAGTGAGAGGTGTTAGACCTAAAAGTTTGGGTCTGGAGATAGACCAGTATATCCCCGTACCACGGATCACTTGACGATATCAGAAATACAGTCTCATCCATTATTGATGCTTGGGATGTTGAATCATTGGACGACGAGGAAAGGTCACACAGTAACTCTGCAAAGACGGGAGATTTCTTTGATTTGGATTTGGTGAATTCCAGATCAAAATCCTGCAAAATGGCTATCCATTTGGAATATTTGCCCCCAGTAATTGATGTGACAAAATGTAGGTCATAGGGTTGCAATTTGACACAATGGTAGTTTTGCAAAACGGGACATAGTGTCGAAATCTCTGTACTGCTTGAACGACTGCTAAAGCCAACTTTTCAACATAAGAGTACTTTATTTTTGTATCATTAAGATTACAACTTAAATAATATATAGGATGTTCAATTCCATTATCTTCTTGCATTAAAACCATAGTGATGGTTGTATCTGCAGTGACGAGATACAGGTTGAAGTCTCTTTTATAGTTAGTAGCATACATTAATGATGCTTTTATCAGAGAATCTTTTAAAGCATCAAAGAAAGCTTGCGAAACCTAATCCCAATGGAAGGGTACTCCTCTTTTCAAAAGATGTGTATAACCTTTAGTGATCTCAGCATAATGTGAAATGAACCTCCTTAGAAAGTTAGCTTTCCCTTGGAGTCTCTGAATCTAGAAAATTTGAAGATGGAGGCATGTCAAGGATTGCCTGAACCTTAAATGGGTCGAGTCAAATTTCGTCCTTAAAAACTAAAAAACCAAGCAATCGATCAGAACCAACATACAACACACATTTGTGCAGATTGAGTCATATCTTATATTGTCAGCAACGTAAAAATATGGCTCTTAAATGCTGCGGATGATCAGTCCATTTTCGCGAATGGGCAGGAAGATCGTCGAGATATGGTTGAATGATGTGTTTGATGTCATGGAAGGCATAATTCATTTCCCTTTGAAAATTTTCCCTTGCATTCTTCAAACCAAAAGGTAATTTACGATATGCGAATGTGCCCCACGGACATATAAATGCAGTTTTTGACTGGTCCTGTGGGCGGATATTGATTTGATTGTATCCGGAAAATCTATCCATGAATGAAAAGATTTCGCATCTGGCACATTCATTAATAATTTGGTTGATAAAGGGTGTAGGATAGTTGTCCTTTGGACATGCTTGATTTACATCCCTATAATCGATGCACACTCTAATCATTCCTTGTTTTTTAATCAGGGGATGAATATTTGATACCCAATCAATGAGAGGAATAGGGTAAATGAAGCCAGCACACAAAAGTTTTCCAACCTCTGATTTAATGGCAGTGGCTTTCCTCAAATGGATAGGTCGAAGTCGTTGTCATACTGGTTTGACTTCTGGATACATCTTGATTTCATGTTCAATAATTCTCGAGTCAATGCCTATCATTTCTTCATATGACCATGCAAAGACATCTCTAAATTCACGAAAAGGAGCGCAGTAAATCTCTACTTCTGATGGAGAACAAGATTTTCCAACGTGAATATTCTCTACAATATTAGGTTTGGTCGAAATATTAATGGCGATAGTTTCTTCAATGTTGGATAGATTTCATTCAGAATCTACTATATTTATAGAATTTAATAAAAAATCAAAAATTGAAGGATGATTGAGGTTGTTCAAATAATCTTCATTTTCATCTTGAAGGTGGGAACGATGGTGGTAATATTCCCATGGCATCTCTTCTATCATGATTGATTGGATGATCCCTTCATCTGTAGAATGTATATGAGACCAAGGATCAGAAGAGGTACCATATTCTAGAGACCTATCTACCCAAACACTTGTCGGCTATTGCTTTGGGTTTGCCACCTAAGCCCAGAAAACTGATTTCTACAAAGATTCGATGGAGCTTGGTGGAAATGCCTCGCGATGATCCTCACTATCAAAATAGTCAGAACTATTCTTAAACTCAAATGATGTAGAAGATATTGTTTGACAGGTTTCCACTGTGGCCACTTCCACGAAACTAGATGGAGGTGGGAGGGCAAAAGTAGCCATTAAGGAAGGGCCTTTTAGAAGACCTACTCCAACATTTTGAAGTGATTGTGAGCTTTCATGGATCAATTGAATGCTTCCAATAGCTTGTGAACTATTAGCAAAAAAGGCTAGTTGGTCAACGATTGTGATTCCACCTTGGAAGAGAAATGCAATATTTTTAAAATATGTAGACATGACGGTGGCCATATCATAAATCCAAGGCCTTCCTATTAAAATATTGTAATCAAGGTTTCCATCAATGACCGTGACTTCGATTTCTACTGTTTTTCCCCCCTAGTTCAACTTGCAAGTTACTTAAGATTCCGTATGGAGTGTACATTCTTCCATGGAATGCTTTTAATGTTGTTGGTTATCATGACAAGGGTGGTGAACCAAGATTTTTCCAGCAACTCATTGACATAATATAGGTAGATGCCCCTCACCAATGATGGTTTGATGAACATTTTTATTGAGGTATTTACCTATATAAGGAAAGCAAGTTGGGTCAATAGCTGAGGTGTATATCCTTTATGGTTAAAGGCCACAAGATTGGAATCTATTGGATCAATCCCACTTATTGCTGATAATAAACCCTGCTTTTGGGATGGACAATTTTGCAATACCTCAAGTGTCGACATAGTGGATGGTGATTGAGCTAGATCCTCCACTATATTATAATTATGAGAAGCTCGATCACGAGGATTAAATGTCGATTTATGTACGACTCCCTTTGGTGGCTTTAGAGTTAATTCAGGAATAATTGGTGGAACAACTTCTGGCGAAGTCATTGTCGAGCCATTAGGTTGATTTGTAGCCTGGTTGTTCGACGATGATGGATTCCCATAATCTTTACTCCTTGTCAATACCAAAGCATCATTTTACTTTTTTGAGATGGATAGCATTAGTACTTGGGATGTGGAAGCATTATCGATAGCAACCAGATTAGTTTATGGGTTTGGAAACAGATCAGTCAAAACTGTTGAGGTATTCGAAGCATTCAAAAGTTTTGAAACCTCAGATCGACGTGGACAATCTCTTGTCTAATGCTCCTCATTACATATCAAGAATGGATAATGAGGAGGTTTCTTTGCCACAGTAGGGTTTTCAGATGAATTTTTAGGAGTGGGATTCTCCTGTTTCTTCTTATTATTTTTCCCTTTCTTCTTGCCCCACGGTAGCTTTGGATTTTTTCCCTTGTTAGATGACATGGCATTAATCTTTGAGGCAAGAGAATTGTCATTTGTATTTTGATTAGAAATAGTAAGAGCTTGACCAGATGGACCTCTTGCAGTTTGTGTGCTTGAGGCACCGATCACACCGTCACCGGCATGAGAGTCCCTATTCGATTTAGGTGGAGGGGGAACAGAAAAAGCTAGTCTAGGAGCGTTAGGAATTTTCTCGTAGAGTGTGCCAGATTGAGTATAGATCAAATCTAAATATTGAGCATGAGCATTGACTTTCTCTTCAGTGCAACTCCTCCTTTTGCCACATCCTCAGTGATAGATGGCAATAAGGACTTAATAAAACACTCATCTAACAGCTAATTAGGAACATACGTCTTTACCATTCAACGACGATGCCACCACTCATGAATGTGATCAAATATGTGAGTGGATGTGGTCTGTTTAAAATTGGTAAGGAGTTTTGTTCCCATTTTGTACCTAATGGGTAACTGAAAGTGGGTTAGAAAAGTAGTGGCAAGGAAGGTGAAGTTATCAAACGAAGCTCTAGGCAATTCAATATACCATTTCGCTGATGGACTAGTGAGTGTTCTTTGAAAAAGGCAAAGCCTAATTGAATCATCATTTAGGGTGTTAGATGAGCACCACACATGAAAAGTCATTACGTGATTCGATGGATCTTCACCTGGATTTCCATTGAATTTATGAATATCGGAGGGAATTTTATGAGGAATCATTGGCCACCAAGTGGCGTATGTAATTGGATCATTCATCAGCCAGTTCAAATCCGGTAATTCTAGAGTTGCTACAAAAGGCAACTGCTGATTTAGGTTAGGTGGAGCATACCCAGGATAAGATGGAATCGAGTGAGCAGTAGGTCTTTGCATACCAGCATAATATATCTGATGCTGGCAACTTTGATAAGGTTGTTGGACATAACTAGTATAGTGTGGTTTTTGATAACCATTTTGAAAATACGGCTGTCCATAACCTACAAAGCCTTGATATTGACCAAATCTAGTATCAGCTTGTAAACCAAGCCCAAACTAAGGTTGGGTTTGCTAGAATTGTAGTTGTTGGTATTGTGGCTGCCATGGTTGTTGGACCATTTGCTGTTTCCCAATACCATAGGATTGACCAAGTTGCGGATTGACAATACCCATTTACGCATAAGTCGTTCCATATAAAGGAGCACTAACCTGAGGTTGCGATTGAGCCGTAGAGACAAGTGGTTGTTTTATCACAACCTGAGAGACTTGAGTCTTCTGTCTCGAAACTTGAGGTTGCGAGGAAGAAGAAGTAGGTTGAGGTTGAGACACAACATGATGTGCTTGTGCTTGCAACATAGTCGTAATAGCAGGTGTAGTGGGAATATTCAACACAGTTTGGATCAATTGCGTTAGATATACAACCCTTGGTTGTTCTGGCAGTATTGGTATCCAACCATGAGATGTAATTCCAGTTTGACCTAAATAAGTAGAAAACACCCATATGGTTGTTTTGTATGAGGAAAGAATGAAAAAGCATACTACTCTCAATATGCCAGCAGCTCGGTGTTTAAAAGATATATCAGCCTTTGAAAACTGGTTTGCCCAAATTGATACTGGCATGCAGGATCAAATTGTGGAGTTTCTACATAAGAAATACCAGATGGGATTTTGGATGAATAAATGGGAGTAGACCATGGTGCCAAAGTAGCCCCTGCGCGGACTCCAACTAGTGATTGATAACCAGCTGGAACAGATGGTATACTAGTAAACATTGTAGGAATAGCAGAAGGAGGTTCTACCGTAGCTGCATTAGATGACACATTCCTAGATGTTGATGGTTGTTTAGAAATTTTTAGTCTATCCAAAAGATTTCCTAGCGATTCAACAGGAACTTGCGATGAGGGAGGATTAAAAGAACCAAACTTAGGAGTATAAGGATGCAAATGAATCACAATTCCAAAATGAAATGGGGTACTAGATGTGGGATCCTCTACTATCTCCTCTATAGAAATCAGACCAGGTGGAAGAGGTAGACCGTTAGGTCCGTAAAAGATTTATGGGGCCGAAGAAGGTATAACTTCTGTAGTGATAGATACTAGAGGGGTTACACCTTTTGAATACTGAAACTCAACTTCCAAATGTTCAGGTAAATGAACTTCAGTCTCAAAGGGAGGTTCTTGAACAACTACTGATTCAAATGTAACCTCGATTTGAACTGAGAGGGGTTCTGGTTCAACTCTAGATGTAGTTGTTTCAAGTACAAAAGTGTCTCTTGTTACATTAGGATTAGTTCTAATGTCCTCTTGTAACTGCAGAACTTCTTCTCTTAAGGTAGATGTAGCAGAGATAATCAGAGTAACTGTAGTCTCTGACGATGTTGAAACAAAAGTTTCAAATAAACCAGATGAATTGGACTCAGTTAAACGAGACCGCTTTGTCTAGATTGGCTTCGCTTCCAGAGTCAAAGATGGTTGACTCGCTAGTCTCCACGAATGACGGGGCTTTGATTGACTTTCTTCCAATATTGCGGATTACTTGATCAACTCAAAATTAAGGTGAAAAAGATCTTATTCCAAATCAAATTAATTTTAATGACGCTTGGACACAACTTTTATTTTTTAGTTTTTAAGAGTCGAGAAAAAGCTAAAGATGACTCTAGTCTCCTTCAATTTTTAATGAGCTTGAAAGGAAAAGTGCTCAAATGGACCTTTTATTTTAAAGAGTCAAAAAGAAATGAAAGTGACTACTCTGGAAAATCTAGACAGAGGGATTACCAAACCAATTGTAAAACTGCGATATACACCTTGGTGATAAATTAAAGAGAAATTACAAAGGACTTAGTACAACAGTCAATCTTCCCGAATGATGTGTTCAATGCATTGTGATCAATAAGGTGGCAGACTCAGCTTCTTATGGATAAAGGATATAAGCCTATTGTGGTCTCCTAATATATATGTGACGGTACAGGGAGCACAAGTCCATACTAGCACTTTTCGTATCAAGGAGGAGGAATGATCCAGGTGGATATTGGTGGCCACCTGCCAAGTCCACCTGGACCCCCACCATTGTCTTTCTCAGCATTTTCAGTTTCCTTAATTGTAGCACAACTTACTATTTTTAGCAGTTTTTCGGGTCCTGAACTTCCGGAGCCGTTTTGAGGCCCTAAACGACGTTTTTTGGGGAATCCGGGGGCAACACCGGCCCTTCAAACATGGACCGGTGTTGCCCGTTCCAACAATGATAGTGCTCGAATAGATCTTTCTAATGAGCTATTGTACGCATCAAACGGAGATCATATGCTTAAGTTACGACCCCGGGAAGTTGATGTACCAACTTACTCCCAAACGGGGCCCACAGTTTGGCGTTTCATCTCCTAGGGTTAGGTTTGGGAATGTTAAGGGTTTTTCATTGTTTCTCAACAATAAATAGGCCTTCGAGCCTCATTGTAAGTCAGTTCAGAGGCATGTAGCCCACACATCTCTTCTCAGAGATAGCTACCATCGCCCTAGCTAGTTTATTTCCATTTCTGATTGTAAGCATATTTCAGTATTTTCCATTAATGAAATGAAGTATTATTTCCGCTGCATATTTGTGTATATGGTTATCTCTGTAATTGGTTGCGTTCCTGTTTAAATCCGGATCAGTGGTATCAGAGCGGCCTGCTTTTTCTCTGTTTTTCTTTGCATGTCCCCAACAAGGTCGGGATATAAGGAGTTAGGGCTTGAACTGGTTGAACCTTTGCAAGACCAGCCTTGCAAATCCCGGCGGCCTCCCATGGCGGACGAGAAGAAAGACAAGGGGGCAGGAGATCCCATCAAAATCTTGCTCGAAGAAGCGCTCGAGCGACAACGGAACGCGATGATGGACAGCTTTGCGCAGATCCTTCAGCGGCTACCCAGAAGCGGCGCATCAGCTTCCAGCAGCTTCTCTGGAAACGCCACACCCTTTAAGGTACAAGTTAATTTTGAAATCCCCATATTCGAGGGTCAGATAGACGCCGATGCCGTAGATAAATGGTTAAATCTGCTAGAGAGTTATTTTTCTGTTCATGAATTTTCGAGTCGGGAAAAGATTGTTTTTGCTCTTCTCAAAGCAGCCCCCCACGTCAAGGACTGGTGGGAAACCTACTGCCAGCAGAAGGATGAAAGTACTAGCTCACTATTTTCAGCCGCACCCACCTGGGACTCGTTCCGGAATGCCATCAAGGAGCAGTACTACCCTGTCAAAAGCTATGAGGACAAATACATCAAATGGACCACGCTGTGGCAGGGACGGGACCAAGATGTGCCAGAGTTCACAAACACTTTTCATACCCTTCGCACATAGTTGGGTATCAAAGATTCTGAGCTGCATCTGGTACTCAAATACCTCGGCTGCCTACACAGATACATCCAGGAAGAGATGGAGTTCTTGAACATCTCCTCACTCGGCACAGCATACCGATACGCTGTCAAAATCGAGCAAAAGTTCAAACAGAAGAAGCGAGACTTTGGATCTACGAATCAGAAGACCAAAGGACAAAGCCAAGGCAGGGTGACCCAAGACAACCCGTCGAAGCCGCAAGAAAAGAACAACACCACGAAGCCGAAGGACACAGGAAAGTGGCGTGAGTTCCACAAGAGTCCCACTCATAACACAAGTGAGTGTCGGACCAAGCAGTCGCTGGTGGCCGAGTTGAAGGCTTCCGAATCAGATGCATGTTCCGACCCTAAGCCCGAACCCGACAAGGGGAATGGCAAAGGGAAACAGATCATTGATGCAGATCCCAGCGCCACTGTTGCCACCGCCAAGATCCAGAAGAACAAGCCCGAAGACCCAGAGGAGGGGGAGCGCCTTTTCCACTCACAGATGTGGGTGAAGGGTTCGCCGCTGTAATTCATTGTCGACAGTGGCAGCCAAAAGAACCTTGTTTCAGCAGAGGTCGTGAAGCGGTTGGGCCTACCGACTACACCACGCCCGCAGTCGTACAGTATCAAGTGGCTTCATGAAGGACGAGATCTCAAAGTTCGCCAGCAGTGTCGCCTTCCCTACAGCATCAAACCATTCACAGACGAGGTATTGTGTGATGTTACACCTCTGGATGTTTGTGATGTATTATTAGGGCAGCCATACTTATGGAGGCGACATGCTGTGTATGAGTCAAGGCCTCGCGCTGTCATTATTTCTTTGGGTGATTCATTATACAGGATACTGGAGGTAGCCCCACCTACCGCCACGTCTTTGATCACTACTAAAAAAGGCAGCAAGCTCATCTCCCAGACTAGGAAATTCATCTGTATGGTTCGCTCCCAAAGTAAGGGGAAGATCGTTGCTACATCCATGACCCCTGCCAAGGGTTCCTCCACGCAGCAGCAGCAACAAAGGGATACGGTCATGACAGAACACAAGAACAACTTCTCCTCACCCACAGGGGTACCACATAAGTTTCAGGTGGGTGACAAAGTTTGGTTACATCTGCAGAAAGAATGCCTTACAAGAGCCCATCAGAAGCTCCAACCACTTCGACAGGGTCCTTACACCAGTACCAAGGCTATGGGAAACAATGCTTTGAAGCACAACATTCCTCCATTCCTTCACTTGCACCGAGTGTTCAATATGGACTGTCATCGACCATGCTTCCCACCATTCTTGGACACAGTAGAGATTGCAGGACAAGTTCAGCAGATGGAGGAACTCAACGCAATGGGGACCATTGCTTCCTAAGGGGGGAGGAATGATCCAGGTGGATGTTAGTGGCC
>APFE030692424.1:14056-55092 GCA_000404065.3 Pinus taeda | reverse complement strand
AAGAATTGTTCATTTGTGTAATGTAAAGGAGGTTTCCCCCTCGAAGAGGCTGAATTCTAAGGCGTTCAACTATCTTTTATTTCTTTTTGTGAGCTGGTTTCATAACAATTGGAGTCACGTTTAAGCTCTTTTCTCAACTCGTAAAACTCAAATGAAAATACCGCCGAGTATTTTCCCCTTTTTAACTCGTAAAAGAGAATAAAAATGGGGGGTCCACTTTCAAGCTCTTTTTTGACTCTTTAAAAACATTAAAATATTGCCGAGATCTTGTCGTTTTGAACTCGTTAAAAGTTGTGAAACGTCGTTTACCCAATATATGTTTAACCCTTTTTTGGGTTGGGATAAACCATTTACAAAAAAGGTATTCCTTGACTAAAATGGTCAAGTAGTTCTCTCAAGTATCATTATCTACCTTTTCGGGCTCGAGAGACACAAATGTACGAAAAGGGGCCATGTGGAGTTTTATTTTCTATGTCTTTATGAAACTCTCTAAACATGAAAAAGATACCAAGTTACACCTTTGTCAGACTCGTTAAAACATTAAATGACATCAGATTTGTCACCATGACGGACAGGGCTCATTAAACTTAGTAGGTCAGATTCATCCGAAGGATGAACTTACAGTGCAAGCACATGTTATCCCCTTCAAGCTTGTGTTTAAAAAATAATTGGGGTACCTACCATAAATGGTGAGGTTGGGAAATTATGTCAGTTGTGTCGACAACTCACTCTTGAACATGACACTTTTTGCTTCGTGTCGGGTTGGGATATCCTCCTTTCATCATTGATCTTCCTGGGTTGGGCCATTCATTTTTGCCTTCCATTTGATCTCTACCACGTCATCATGACCACTGATCCTATGGATCCATAAGTTTTCAAACTCCGGAGTCGTGTCGCCCATATGTTCAAGAGTTAGTCATTCTGCAGTTACACTTACTCCTGATTCTCTGTATCATCTGAAATCATTTCATCCCTTTGTCTCATGTTGATGATTTGGGATACATCATGGCCCTCCTTTGGCACGATCGCTTCCTGTCGACTTCAGCTCATTATCCAAGAAGCTGGCCGAGAGACTCCCTTCCAGTACCTTAGAGCTTGCATGCCTTAATGGCAAGTTCTTCACACTCGACAACAAGTTCACATCATTGGCTTTCGATCTGGTGATTTCAAGGGTGTTCGCCTTCAGTTCCTTTATTCGCAATCCATGGATTGTGATGCTAGTACCTTGAGAGCCATTTCCATTATTGGTGGTTTCTCTCGTGCTTGTTAACGGTTCACATCATTGACCGGTAATCAAGCGACTTTATAGCATGTTTGACTTCAACACATTCATTCACATGTTAGGATTTTTACTTTGATCGGGTCGTGTTGGAGTGCAAGACCTAGGGCTTAGATTACAAAAGTATAGGAGTAAGGCGATGTGACATGATCATGTTGATACACATGTCTCTTTTAGATGGATGGCTGCGACCATACCATGAGTTGTTATATGTGATCCTTCTCAATATTGGATGGTTGTGACCATGCCTTGGTTTCCATATGATCCTCCTTACTAGATGGTTGCACCCATGCCTTGGATCCATTTACATGATCATTCTATGGATGGATATGTCCATACCATGATTCATGTATCATTTGTTAGAGTTTTCAGTGATGTATATGTATATATGATTTCTTGCAGGTTTTCCGACGATGAACTCTGGTTCCCCACATCTACTTGTAAAGCATTTAACCCCTCACTCTAGTTCGGCCTTCATGCTTTAGGGGGCATCAATTACACAACATTTTGTCACTGTCCCTATACTCACCATTCTAGGATCTTGGAGGACATCTACAATGAACCCTACATGTTTTCCCATCATGAAGAAGTTCCCATCATGCCCCTCTTCATGAGTAGAACAATTCCCTTTTGCATCATTTCCCAAGAATCTTCCTTTTACCCCAATTTACAAGACCGATGCTAATGACCCGTTTCCTCCTCACGTCAATTTGCAGAGATTAAAACTAGGACTAGCATCGTATGACACTATTGAGCCTTTTCTCAGTCGTGTTGATCCTCTTTTGGCAAGTTTTTTAAATATGGAGTCGAAAATTCCAGGTCTAGAAGCTTCGTAACGGAAGTTTGGTAAATGGTTGGGCTGGATGGAGCCGAGGAAGTCAGTTTGGGCTCCTTTCCCCTATTAGGATGGAACCAACCCAAGCGATAAATCCTTCTCCCATGATAAGAGGAACTATCTCCCATCCATACAAATTATATAAACCCCTCATTTTACAAGCTAAACTAGTTTTCAGATTTAGTATTTTTGGAGCTTGAATAATCAACAAGATATCATAGTTTGTAGCTCTCTAGTTTATGTTTGAGGGAGACTATTGTGTTTGGTTTGGTTTCAGAATAAAGTGAAGAAGCCTTAAAACTTCCATTGTTGGGGCTATCCACGAGATGCTAGCAGAAGTGTGGGAACCCAGATACGTCAGAGGAGACCAGCAAGGTTAAGGCATTGGTTGTAATCCCTTTCTGAACTTATATGAATACAAATATTGATTGATTTCCTACATTGAAGTGTTATCTTACATTTGATGGCTTAATGTTCCTTGACCTGTTAAGTAGGTTGAATGCAATTTGTATTCTATCATGTTCGTTGTGTTGAAAATAGAAACAAGAAATGCTAAAAATAACATTGCTAAGGATAGCATTTCAGGATATTCCAATTTTAATTTGTCCTTGAATTAAAATTCGAATTTAGTCTCACCGACTATTTGAAAAATAATTAATTAATTCATCTTGAGTTAATTAGTTAGAGAGATTCAAACATGAAGCCTTTGTGAAGTCATGCAACATTTATCCCTTTGATTGAGGAAGTTATCCCTTAATTAAGGAGATAAGGATGAGTTGTAATTAGTTAGCTCAGTTAACTGAGTTAAGTCTAGTTAGATTAGTTCCAAACAGTTTGTGGAACTGATTGTGAGTTCAGTCAGTTAATGCATGCATGCATGAAACTAGTGTACTCCAGATAACTAAATATTCTCTCATAAATAACTCATGCATGTCAGTTCAGGCAAAGGCCCAGTTGAGATTAAAGGTAGAGATAGTGTACTATTAGTTTCTAGAATTTTCCTATAAGAAAATCTCTTGCATGCAGAAGGAATTCATTCCTTGAGATTTGTGCAATTTTACAGTGTGTTGGAGCAATGTGTGAGACCAATGTCACACAAGGTTACAATAGGAACACCCAAGGAAAACAGCGCAAGGAAATAGGAGGCTTGGAGGACAGAGGGAAAGGCATATGAGTTGTCTAGTTTGTATATGAGCAGTGAGAGGGATTGCACTGAGAGCTGGATAGTTGTGAGAGCTAAATCATTGTGTAATCCTGAGATATTTCCACTTGTATGATAATACAGATAGCAGGGTTTTTAGCTAAGACTTTCCACAGAGTATTCTTTTGTGTTTCATGTGTGATTGATTCTTCTTCTCTATTATATGTGTTCTGTTTGATCTTGCTCAAATTGATTAAGCTTCTGCAATTTTGATAGTAGAAGTAGATCAAGTATTTTTCTTTAGTTACATTGCATTATCAGGTGATCTACAATGAGAATTTCTACATGGTATCAGAGGAAAGGTGATCAGAGCCATGAACAACATATTGAGAAGGGAACAAATTCGAAGTTTCAAGTTCTTTATTGGAGGTACAAAATCGAATTCTTATCACACCTCAAAGTTAACCAATGGCGTTCAATGGATTGAGACTCGAGTATGCCCTGGATGGCAGCTCGAATTACATAGCTTGGAAGGATCGCATGGAAGCGGTATTAGAAGACAATGGTTTGAAGGATTTCATTGATCAAGAAATCTCTAAGCCAGCAGCAACTAATGCCCAAGAATTGGCGAAATGGAAGAAGTGTGTGGCGAAGGCAAGGAGGATTCTTCTGGAGGGAGTTCAAGACCATATTTTCTCGAGTCCCCATGGGAAGGAGACTCTGTTCTCAATTTGGAAGACATTGAAGGACCTATATCAGAACAGCAGGAACCAGAAGAAACTGGCGCTGAAGGACAAGCTTTGGAAAATCAAGTGTGAAAAGGGCGACACTATTTCTACATATTTGAACAAGCTCACCACCTGCAAAGATGAGCTTGGAAGTGTAGGAATAACGAAAACCAGTGATGATATGGTGATTCTTGCTCTCCTCAGTCTTCCTAAGAGCTGGCATAGCTACCAAGACTCAGTGAATGGAAGAGAGAAACTGTCAGATTGGGAACGACTGTCGTCAGATATGATGTAGGAGGAGATCAAGAGGAGCATTAGAGATGGTTCTTCATCTAAGCATGATGACGAAGAAAATCTAGCCTTAGACAGTAAGGCAAGGAAAGGGAAATGGAAGGCTTCCCATTCCAAATCGAGTTATTCTCATGGTGGTAAGAAGATTGACAAATATAAAGTGAGATGCTTTAATTGTCATGAGGTGGGCCATTATGAAACTAATTGTCCATTGAAGAAATCCAACAAGGGATCCTCCAAAGGATCAAAAGGTGAGGCACTAGCTTCTCAGTTCGAATTGGATTTTACCCTCATCGCATGTATGGTTTCATCGATAGTGGGTTGTGTTTGGTACTTGGACAGTGGAGCCTCATTCCACATGACCGACGATAAGAGTTTATTCAGTACCTTGGAGGAGAAAGACCTCAAGATGCGCATAGAGATGAGCGATGATGGAAAGTACCGTGTTTTAGGTGAAGGTATGGTTGTGTTTCAGAGGGAGCATGGAGCTCCTCTCACCCTGACTAATGTAAAGTATGTGCCTGGACTGAAGAAAAACTTGGTATCAGTCGTGATGTTAGAAGACAAAGGCCATGATGTAGTCTTCAGTAAAGGAAATGCGTTCTTGAGACACATATCCATGGGTCAGACCAAGAGGATTGGGATTCGAGTAAAGAATCTCTAGAAACTGGAGGTACATGACTGTGCTGCATTGAGTTCGAAAGAAGAATTGGTGCAAAGCCAAGACATTGGCAAGTTATGGCATAGAAGGTTGGGCCACTTGCATCATGGGGCCTTGAAGATAATGCAACAAATTTCTACCGGACTTCCCAAAGGTAAACTTGAGCAAGTGGACACATGCAAAGGTTGTACCTTGGGAAAGTATGCCAAATATTCCTTTCATGATCAAGACAGTTGAGCTGAAGCAATCTTGGAGCGAGTTCATACAGATGCGTGTGCACCATTCTCGACAGCCTGCATTGCTAAACAAAGGTATTATGTGATTTTCATTGATGATTTTTCTTGTAAATGTTGGATATATTTCATGCAGAAGAAGGATCAAACCTTCTCAAAGTTTTGTGAGTTCAAAGCTTTGGTTGAGAAAGAATTAGCGAAGAAGATCAGGGCCTTACGAAGCGACAACGGTGGAGAGTATATCTCTCAAGAGTTTAAGGACTTCTTTGCAGCGGAAGGAATTAAATGGGAGTTGACGGCACCTCATAATCCACAGCAGAATGGGGTGGTAGAAAGGAAGAACAAAACAATTGTGGGGGCATCTCGGGCGATGCTGCATGACCAAGGCCTACCACTTCATTTGTGGGTTGAGGCATGCAACACAGAGGTCTATTTGCATAATAGAAGCCCGCATTTCATACTTGGGATGAAGACACCAGAGGAAGATTTCTCCGGGAAGAGACTAGATGTGAGTCACTTTAGGATCTTTGGCTCATCGGTTTATTGCCATGTGACCAAGGATGCTCATAAGAAACTTGAGATGACAACTGAGCTGGGGATACTTGTGGGGTACAATGATACACCCCACAACTATTGGGTGTATTTGCCTACTAGTCGGAGGACAGTGATTCGCAGAGATTTTAAGTTTGATGAGCAAAAGGCCATGTGAGTTTCCCTTGAGAGAGAGCTTCAACTATAGGTTGTGGAGGAACTTTTGGTTCCTAAGGAGGAGGAGCCTCAAACTAATGTGGAGCAGCCGCATGTAGAGGTTCTAGGAGTGGAGACATGCACTCAAGAAGAGTCTTCTAGAGATGGGCAGAAGCGCACGAGAGAAGCTAACAAATTGTTTCAGATGTGAGAGAGAATGTGGGAGAACCATCTTCTCAGCGCAGACAGAGGAGGTCACCTGATAGGTACACTGGATACATGGCCCTTGTTGGGGAATGTGTTGAGACCGAGCCATCTTCCTTTGAGGAAGCAATGCAGTAGCCAATTTGGGTTGATGCTATGGTGGAGGAGTATGACTCCATAGTTTGGAACAGTGTTTGGGATGTAGTTCGAAGACCGGAGAACAAGTTAGTTGTGAGTTCCCATTAGCTTTACAAGGTAAAGCAAACTTTTGATGGTAGTGTGGAAAAGCATAAGGCAAGGTTTGTTTCCCGTGGCTTTTCACAGGTTGAGGGGATCAACTATGATGAGACTTTTTCTCTTGTAGCAAGGTACTCATCTATCAGATTGATGTTGGCACTATCAGCACACATGGGTTGGAAGATCCATTAGATGGATGTGAAGACTTCATTCCTCAATGGCAAGATTGAGGAAGAAGTGTACATAGAGCAGCTGGAAGGTTTTGAGACCTTCCATCATGAGTCGCATGTGTTCCGACTCAAGAGATATTTGTATGGGCTGAAGCAAGCACCTCGTTCTTGGTACACTAGGATCGACAACTAATTCACCGGGTTGGGCTTCACAAAGAGTGAAGCGGATGCGAACTTGTACCACATCATTGTGGAAGGTAAGCAGTTGATCATTGTTCTTTATGTTGATGATCTGATATTGACAAGTGATGATCAGTTGATCATGTCTTGCAAGAAGGACCTTGCAAGAGAGTTCGAGATGAAAGACATGGGTCTCATGCACTACTTTCTAGGCATGGAAGTGTGGCAGAAGGATGGGGAGTTGTTTGTGTCTCAAAACAAGTATGCCAATGAGATACTTAGGAGATTCCACATGGAGAAGTGCAAGCCCATGCATACTCCTCTAGTAGGGAACTGGAGGAATGAGGATGCTACTTCAGGAGAAGTAGTAGAGGCTATTGTGTATTGGCAGCTTGTGAGTTAACTGATGTACTTAGTGAACACACGACCAGATTTGTGCTATGCTATGAACCAACTAAGTCAAGCTATGGTTCAGCCTACCAAGTTGTTTTGGAAGGTAGCAAAGCATGTTTTGAGATACCTCATAGGCACATCTCAGTATGGATTATGGTATAGACGGTCAGAGGGGGTGAAGATACAGAGCTTCATAGATGCAGATTGGGCAGGGAGTCCATCAGATCAGAAGAGCACATCAAGAGGAATTTTCAACCTTGGTTTAGCTGCAGTTTCTTGGTACAATAGGAAACAGAGGCCAGTTACACTTAGCTCAGTAGACGTTGAATACATGGCTGCAAGTCAGGTGGCATGTGAGGCCATTTGGATGCGGAAAATTCTAGTTGGTTTTTTAATCAGAGGATGGATCCAATTATGATCTATTGTGATAATCAGAGTTGTATCAAACTCTCTGAGAATCCAGTTGTGATGTAGGAAAGTGTTCCCTCTACGGACAGAGGCAACCCCTCTAGCCCTAGAGTGGGTCTAGTCACAAACAAGGACAGATCAACAATAGCTTTCCTTAAACAGTTAAAGTTGGAGGTCTACCTCAATCAGTGGTCGATGGAGTTCCGTTGCGTTGCTTCAGCTTCCGCTTCCTTCTCCTTAATGAGTGATCAACCTCAAACAAAGGAAAGGAAATACAACAAAGCACATAATCGGAAACAACAATGAACTATTTACTCACAAAGTCAAGAAGTCGTGAGCTATCAAGTACATTTTATACAAGACATAGGAAAACATCATTGATTGCATTAATAATGAAATAAGAGTCAGCTTACAACTAAAGTCTTGACATCACAATCCTTCTCAGAGGGATCCAGCCAACATGTTCTTCAAGCATTCACTCTTTGGAGATGGATATCCCAAAACACAAGAGCTTTCTCACTCATAAGCTTTACACAATATTAAGGGCACTTCACAACCTTCCACAAGCTATCAACAATCCCACACTTGTCACTCTCACACCAGCTATCTAGCAAACTCACAAACACTAACAACACTACTCAATCCAAGAATTTACCAACTACCAACTATTAGGAACTAGCAATGCATAGTAATGGTGAGAGTTTAACTAGGAGGAGTCTCCATGAAAGGTGGAAGAGAGAGCTTATCATCAAGGAAGGTAGCACAATTGACAGAACTGCCACACCAGAGAAGGAAGGGCGACATAAACTAGGCCAACAACCAGGCCTGGAGTCATCTGGAAGGCCGACTGTTGGAACAAATTCACTCAATCTGGATCATTGCGGGCACAAAACTAAGCTTCAGCGCTGACATCGCAAGTGATCAGTGCAGCTAGTCAGATCATCACTGAAGGAAACACATAGCCTCGCGCTGGTACATAAAATCGGGCCATCGCGGGAATCAGATGTACTTCCATGTTGGCAACGCGAATGGACTGTTCATGAGTGCCTTTCAGTGCGTTGATTAAGCCAATAGCCGCGATGAGGCAGATAACTTAGGAAAAGTGGGTCAATTGGCAGCATAGGAGAGCATTTGTCTGTCATAAGCATGTTTGACTTGGACATATGACATAGTGAGAAGACCGGGAGTGAAAGCGATGATAAATTACTGTGTAACACCTGTATTTCATGACAGGTCCAAGCATATCGACATTCGGTATCATCATCTCAGAGACTGTGTGGCAAGGAGGATCATGTTGTTGCAGTATATTTCGACCAAGGAGCAAGATGCTGACATTTGACTAAGGCATTGTCAAAGTGTAAATTCGAGTTCCATAGAGATAGGATTGGGGTGGCAGATAATCCCTTTCTTGTTGAGAGGGAGTGTTGAAAATAGCAACAAGAAATGCTAAAAATAGCATAGCTAAGGATAGCATTTCAGGATATTCCAATTTTAATTTGTCCTTGAATTAAAATTGAGAATTAAAATTTGAATTTAGTCTCACCAGTTGTTTGAAAAATAATTAATTAATTCATCTTGAGTTAATTAGTTGGAGAGATTCAAACATGAAGTCTTTGTGAAGTCATGCAACATTTATCCCTTTGATCGAGGAAGTTATCCCTTAATTAAGGAGATAAGAATGCGTTGTTTTGATTTGTAATTAGTTAGCTCAGTTAACTGAGTTAAGTCCAGTTAGATTAGTTCCAAACAGTTTGTGGAACTGATTGTGAGTTCAGTAAGTTAATGCATGCATTCATGAAACTAGTGTACTCCTAATAACTAAATATTCTCTCATAAATAACTCATGCATGTTAGTTCAGACAAAGGCCTAGTTGAGATTAGAGGCAGGGACAATGTACTATCAGT
The DNA here is from genome assembly GCA_000404065.3 of Pinus taeda. Classification (NCBI taxonomy): domain Eukaryota; kingdom Viridiplantae; phylum Streptophyta; class Pinopsida; order Pinales; family Pinaceae; genus Pinus; species Pinus taeda. The sequence goes on along the minus strand of APFE030692424.1, from coordinate 45,740 downwards.
TGTTAGAATTTTCCTATAAGAAAATCTCTTGCATGCAGAAGGAATTCATTCCTTGAGATTTGCACATTTTTACAGTGTGTTGGAGTAGTGTGCGAGACCAGTGTCACACAAGGTTACAACAGGAACACCCAGGGAAAACAATTTAAGGAAATAGGAGGCTTGGAGGACAGAGGGAAAGGCATATGAGTTGTCTAGTTTGTATATGATCAGTGACAGGGATTGTACTTAGAGTTGGATAGCTGTGAGAGCTAAATCTTTGTGTAATCCTGAGATATTTCCACTTATATGATAATACAGATAGAAGGGTTTTTAGCTGAGGCTTTCCCCAGTGTATTCTTCTGTGTTTCATGTGTGATTGATTCTTCTTCTCTGTTATATGTGTTATGTTTGCTCTTGCTCAAATCGATTAAGCTTCCGCAAGTTTGATAGTAGAAGTAGATCAAGTATTTTGTTTAGTTACATTGCATTATCAAGTGATCTACAGTGAGAATTTCTACATGTTGTTGTTGTTTGTTTGCTTGTTTCAGGTATTCGAAGGAAGGAAACGAAAAGTAGCTGGAGTAAGGAAGCAGGATCATCACCAAGTGGAATAACGTTCTAAGAGGTAGGCCCTCTTATTTGATTCTAGCTTAAGGAAGTTTTCCATAGATTGTTTGTTTGTGGTTAGACCCGCTCTCTCAAGCTAGAGGAATTGTTTGTGTCTGCACTAAGAATTTACCTGCACCACTCACCCAATTATATGTGTGTGTGTGTGTGTAAAATTTATCATCATTTAAATCATGTTTTTGAATACATAAATGGATTTAATGCCTTGAAAATCCCCTTGGACACTTTGATTGTGTAGTCTTGATAGCTTAAACTTGCAATTGCAACAAATATTTATTGGCTTTTAGATAAAATTGACCAATAAAAAAAACTTGAAAATGGGCTTAGATGTAAAATAGTCAGATTATTTGAAGTATTTTAACTATAATTATTTTTTTCCAATTTCTTTATATAATATTTTATTTACAACCCATATCATCGTCATCATCATCATTATTTTAACTATCACATATTCATTTTATATTAAAATTTTGAATGAAGTACACATCTGCCTTTTCTTATTCTTGAATTTTTTACTTTCAATTACTTCTTCTCTTTACGAATTGAAATATTTTATTATGGTAAATATCTATACTCTCTCTCTCTCTCTGATATATATATATATATATATAGACAATCATATTCAAAATCATTAATGCCACATATTCATAATTATTTAGATTTATATTGAAAATATAAAAAAATATTATAATTATAATATAAGACTTTTTTTGTTATTTTTAATTATTGTATATTTATCTTAACTTCCAATCTATCAAGCATAGAGAGAGATCAAATCTCTTAAGATTCAAACCTCTTTTTTAGTTCAAAACATGAGGAAAGGTTTGCATGTTGAAAGATTTGATTCACTTTAAGGCTTGGTACAATTGAAGTTAAGATGGATCTATATTGGTTTTTAATAATACTAGTATAGATCCATCTTAAGCATGGACCTAGCATTGGCCAAGAGGCATACAATATTTTAAGGTGCAAACCATTCTTATAGTGCAAAACTTGATAGAAAGTCTCTCTCCATAAAATCCCCTTGGACACTTGGATTGTGTAATCTATACAGCCTCTTAAACTTACAATTCCAATAAATATTTGTTGGATTTTAGATCAAACTAACTAAAAATTCGTAGGTGAGAATGGGCTAAAATGTAAAATAATGATATTCTTTGAAATATTTTAACTATAAGAATTAGTTTTTTTTTTTCATTTGCTTTATATATAATATATACATAGAATTTTTTCGAACTATATAGAATATATACATAGTTGACAGTGAAATATTTTATATGTTCGGTATGTGTTATATTCTTTCCACAACTGGCCCCAGAATACATTCTTTGGGGTCTAGGGCAGAGCCCCCCAATAATAATAATAATAATAATAATAATAAATAAATAAATAAATATGGGCGGTTTTGCGCATGGTTATGGGTATGATGGTTTTCTTTTGATGGTATTTTGTAGATCCGGTCAAGGGAATTACAGTTATGTTATAATCCAGGGTTAGTAGATTGGGGTTTATGAATTTTTTTACACACACACACACACAGATATATATAGTAACATTGAAAGGGATATAATCGAAAATCAATCTGGTAGTCCCGGTTTTGGGATCCAGGGGAAAATCTCTATGTGTATTTGTTTTATGTTCTCGCCATTATATACTTTTCTATTTTAAGAATTTGTTTGTAGGCAATTTTTGTATAGGGTTAAAACCTACATTTGGTATTATAGCAGTTTCAGCTTCAAGGGAATGCCTTTGCTGCTGAGAGGTTTTTCTCAGGCTTGTGGTAAACCCTATTCAGTGGGAGATTTGCGGGATCAATTCTTGCGGTGAAAGAATATGGTGAACAATGGAAAGATAGAGATCAAGAAATTTAACGGTAAGAGTTTTGAGCTGTGGACTGAAGATCAAGGACTTTTTGGTGGATTTAGGTCAGTGGATTATTGTAGATCCAAGCATGGCACCAACAAGACTGTTGGCAGAAGACTAGGTAACGTTAGACCATAAGGTGAAGAGCACAATACGATTGTGTCTCTCAGATTCAACATTGTTGAATGTATCAGGGGAAGCTACGGTGAAGTCTTTGTGGGACAAGTTAGGGACTTTGTACCAATCTAAGTCTCTAGTGAACAAATTGTTCTTGTGAAAAAAGTTGTAGAACATGAGGATGGAGGATGGAGACTCAATGACAAAGCATCTGAATGATTTTAATATTGTGGTAAGCCAATTTTTATCTGTTGATATTAAAATTTCATACAAATATAGGTGCATCAGTTTGTTGTGTTCTCTACCAGATTTGTGGTATAGTTTGGTTGTTGTTATAGGTAGCAAATAAAATACCTTGAAGTTTGATGAAAAAATCTCATCCTTGTTGTCGGAAGAGATGAGACAGAAAAATATGGAGATCCAAAATGGAGATGCCTTGTCTATAAGAGGACGATCCCAAAATAGAAAAAAAATAAGTCCTCAAGTGGGGGATCTAAATCTAGAGGGAGATCTAAATCTCTAGGAAACCTTGTAAAGGTATGCTTGAAATGTGGGAAATAAGGGCACTACAAAAAGGATTGTAAATCTAAAACTCCTAAGAAAGGAAAGGGATTTGATGATGCTCCTTTTGCAGAGGAACAAACCACCTCAGATGAAGGTGGGGATGTGTATTGGGCTTCTTCATAAAGTAAACATGTAGATCATAAGGTATGGTTGATTGAATCAGGTGCATCCTTTCACTTCACTCCCCATAGGGAGTGGTTTTGCAAGTATGAGAAATACGATGGTGGTGATGTCTTCTCAGGGGATGGCATAAATGCCAGAGTCATCAGACGGGGAAAAGTCGAGCTAAAGTTGCAGGGTGGAAGGATTAGAACACTTCCTAGTGTTTTTCATATTCCTGCATTGACCATAAATATTATTTTTGTAAGCAAGATGGATGATGCAGGTGTAAACACAATGTTTGAGCAAGACACCTATAAGATGGCTCAGAGATCACTGGTTTTGATGTGGAGAGTTTAGATCGGAACTTTGTACAAGCTTTTGGGCAACACTGTTATTGATGGGTGAAACAGTTCTATGGTTCTTGACAGTGTAGCAAAAAATCTAGCGGACTTTGGAGAAAATACCATGCTATGGCATAAAATTCTTGGACATATTATAGATAAGGACATTTGAATACTGCATGGTAATGGTATGGTAGAAGGTATTTCTAATTGCTCTCTAGATTTCGATTTTTGTGAAAATTTTGTATATTGGAAGTAGAATCACGTGAGTTTCCCCTTAGGTGCTATGAGGGCAAAAGGGATATTAGAGCATGTGCACAGTGATGTGTTTGGACCTGTGTTAGTTCCATCATTGGGTAAGTCTATGTACTATGTATCATTTATGGATGACTCTCGATGAATACATGGACATGTTTCCCCAGAAAGAAATTTTAAGTCTTTGACATGTTTAAAGAATTTAAGGCTCTGGTGGAAAATCAAACAGAGAAGAAGATTAAGGTGTTGAAGACAAATAATGGTGGAGAGTTTTACAATAAGGAATTCAAAGAGTTTCGTAAGAAGTGTGGTATAGCACGAAAAAATAATACTCCATACACACCTCAAAAAAATGGAGTTGCATAAAGAATGAATAGGACATTGATGGAAAAGGCAAGGAACATGCTTAGTGGTGTCAGGTTAGGACAAGAATTCTAGGCAGAGGCAATGGATATTGCATGTTACATTTTTAATTGATCACCTTCATTAGTGTTGGAAAATAAGACTCCACATGAAGTATGGACTGGTAAGAAACCTCTCTCTCACATATTAGGGTATTTGGTTGTGATGCATATGTACGTGTTCTAAAGGAGAAAAGAACCAAGTTAGATAGTAAATATGAAAGGTGCATCTTTATTGGATATAAGGATGGTTTAAAAGGTTATAAGCTTTGGAAACTAGAAACAAGGAAGGTTATGTATAGCCAATATGTGATGTTTAGAGAGGTGAAGGATGTAATTAAACATGAGATCTTACCAAATGAACATGAAAAGATAGAGTTTGAATGGAGGAAGAATCAAAATCTACAATAGAACAAGAATCAGAAGAGGAAGAGCCAAACACTCCAGTTTTGAGAAGATGAGTTCGAGATAGAAGGCAGCTAGAGATGTATAGTCCATCTATTTTTTGTTCAATTTTTTTTATATATATTACTAATGATGATCCCAGAAATGTCAGGGAGGCAGTGGATTTAGAGGATGGAAAACCATGGAAAGAGGCCATGTTTGAAGAAATGGCATATTTGGATAAAAATGAGGCTTGGGATCTGGTGGAGTTTTCAGCTGCAAGGAAACCCATTGGCAGCAATGGGTGTTTAAGACGAAGATGAATGCAGAAGGAAAGGTGGAGAAATGCAAAGCTCTATTGGTAGAAAAAGGTTATTCCCAAGTGTCGGGAATTGATTTTGGTGATACCTTTTCTCCTATTGCCAAGGTATCTTCTATTAGATTACTTTTATCAGTTGTTGTTGCTTTTGAATTTGAAGAGAAAAAATGGATGTGAAGATAGCATTTCTTCACAGGTATCTGGAAGAAGAGATCTACATGAAGCAACCTGAAGGCTTTTCAGTGAATGGTAAGAAAAAATTGGTATGTAGGTTAAAAAAGTCTTTATATGGGTTAAGACAATCACCAAGTATGCAGTATCAAAAATTTGATACATATATACGGGGACTTGGCTTCACCAAGAGAAAAGTGGATCATTGTGTGTATTTTAAATTAATTGGTGACTGTGTTATTTATTTGGTCTTATATGTGGATGATATGTTGCTGATTGGAAATGACAAAGAAATTATCTAGGATTTGAAGACCCAGTTGTTCTCTAAATTCGACATGAACGATCTTGGTGTTGTAAACTATATTTTGGGCATGGAAATTAAACGAGACCAGGCAAAGAGGAAGCTTTGGTTAAACCAGAGGAAGTATGTCGTGACAATATTGCAGAGGTTTAATATGTAGGATAGTAAATCGGTCAAGGTTCCTATTCTTGTAGGTGTAAAGTTATCTACTGAACAGTGTCCCAATCCACAATAAGAGGAAGAGGACATGTCTAGTGTTCCATATGCAAGAGAAGTTGGTAGCCTAATTTATGCAATGGTTTGCACCAAACGAAGCATTGCACACGCAGTGGGAGTATTGAGCAAGTTTATGTCAAAATTGGGGAAAGAGCATTGGACAACAGTGAAGTGGGTTTTCAAGTATTTGCGTGACACTAGTGATTATGGTTTGTGCTACCAAGGAAGACTAGGATTGGACATAGTTTTGGACATTCATGGATTTTTTTATGCACATTGGGTTGGAGATCTGGATCAAAGAATATCTACAAGTGGGTATGTGCTTAACCTATTTGGAGGAGTAGTAAGATAGATGATAATTAGGTAGTATATAGTGGAACTTTCAACTACAGAGGTTGAATATATGGTAGCCACTCATGTAATCAAGGAAGAAGTTTGGCTGCAAAGATAAGTTCAAATATGGGGTTGGTACAGTGAGTTATAAGGATAGACTGTGATAGCCAAAGTGCAATTTTCTTGGCAAAAAAACATGTTTATCATTCAAAGACAAAACACATTGATGTTCAGTATCACTTTGTGATGGATATGGTTGAATACAAAAAGGTGTTGTTGGTAAAGGTGAACACTTTGAAGAATATTGCAGATGCATTGACAAAGTTTATGAGCATTGAAAAGTTTTCTTGGTGTAGAGAAACAATGGGCATTGCAGCCTTGGATTAAAGACTATGCACTCCTATGGCCCCCTATGTGGAAAGAAAACAAGTGGAAGAATGTTGGGTATGTGTTATATTCTTTCTATCACTGACCCCGGAATAAATTTTTTGGGGTCCAAGGCGGCGCCTCGGAGAAAAGAAATAAAAATAAATAAATAATTAAATAAAAATAAAAATAAAATAAAATAAATAAATATATTATGGGCGGCGCATGGTTTTGGGCATGATGGTTTTCTGCCCATTGTATTTTGTAGATCTGGTCAAGCGAACTACAATTATGTTCTAATCCAGGGTTAGTGGATTGGGGTTTATGAATGCTTCGGTATGTATATATATGTATTGTAACATTGAAAGGAATATAATGAAAATTCAATATGGTAGTCCCAGTTTTGGGATACAGGAGAAAATCTCTATGTATATTTGTTTTATGTTCTCGCTATTTTATATTGTTCTATTTTAAGAATTCGCTTGCAGGTAATTTCTATACAGGGTTAAAACCTACATTATTTAACATAGGTAGTGAAATATTTTATTTATGAACCCTATTATACATGTTTTTTATTAATATATTTTCAAATACATGTTAAAATTACTTGACCCTACATAATGAAATATTTTATTTATAACCTACATTAAAAAACTTATTATTATTATTTTAAATGAAACATATACATTTTATATTAAAAATTTGAATGAATTACACATCACCTTTTTATTGTTATATCACAAAGTAATTGAATTTTCTACTATTAATTACTTCTTCTCTTTGTGGATTGAAATGTTTTATTATGGACAACTCTCTCTCTCTCCAAATAATTTATTTAAAGTTCGTATTGAAATACTTTGTATATATATATATAAATTTTTTTTCATTATTTTTAATTACTATATATTTCTCTAAATTTGCTATAAAAATAGGTTATTTCATATGGATATCAAAATATTTTATTTATGGTTGAGAGTGAGAGTGAAATATTTTTACATCTCCTTTATGCAATGTTGTAATATCAATTAACCTAGAGAGTAGAGTGAGATGATTAGAACCAACCAAACATGCATATTGATCATTATTTTTATTTTAAAAGAGACACATACCAACTCCATATTGAGCACGGATGAAATCACACATCGCCCTCACACTAGGTTGGAGAATGCACCTCTTGGTGCAATTATTTATATTTATGTGTAATTTAACTAATAGAGAGAATGGGCAAGGCATTTTTTCTCGTTAATTTTAACTAAAATAGAGCATAAATTTTTAAAAACTTGAGTTTAATTTGTAGAATATGAGTGCCCTGGGGGATTTTCTAAGGTGGTGCATCCAAAGTATTTAAAAAAATGAAAAATCATAACCTTGCTTGAAATTGTATATCCGGATTCAAGTGAAGGTCATTTTGTCTTTATATTTATATAAAATTCTTCTCTGTGCAATTATTTATATTTATATAAGATAGAATATTTCTAATTTTAATCTATCAAACCCTAATAAATACATATAATTTAATGCTTTAAATTTATAATTAGATTTTAATGCTAAATATGAATTTGTATAATTTATTAATTAAGTTTAAAATATAAAGCTTTGAAATATATAGCTATGAATATAATATATTATTTTAATTATATTACATTTTTATATTTTAAACAATTGTCTTTTAATTACATATTATAATTAAATAATTTATATTACATTTTTATATTTTAAACAATTTTTATTTTTAATTATAATTTTTTTTTTTCCCGTCGAAAAAGTCGTAATTTCCTTTTTATAATAAGAAAATTGCATTTTGTAGATGTAGAGTATATTCATATGGTAAGCCATACCTGACAATCCAAAAACTAAAAACTGGATTTCCACCTCGGGGGTGGCATTGTTAAAAAAATACGCATTTGTGAATGCTTTATTTTTAATTACATGTTTATTAATTAAATTGATTATTTTTTTATAATTATATGTTTTGAAATATGAATTATTATTATTTAAATATATGGTAAGCCATACCTGACAATCCAAAAACTAAAAACTGGATTTCCACCTCGGGGGTGGCATTGTTAAAAAAATACGCATTTGTGAATGCTTTATTTTTAATTACATGTTTATTAATTAAATTGATTATTTTTTTATAATTATATGTTTTGAAATATGAATTATTATTATTTAAATATATTTTAATGTAACATGTATGTTATGATATTTTCTGTGTAAAAAATGTTTATAAATTTTATTAATAACAACAATATTACAATATTACAAATTGTATTGAATCAAAATTATATTTTTTATTATTCTTTTAATTAAGTAAATATTATACTTTATTATTATTATTATTATTATTATTATTATTTTCATTTAATATCTCAGTTTATAGTTTATAGACACTAAAACTTCTCCTCTATATTGAACTAGCATTTAAATGTTTATACTTATTTATGGATACTACAACACCTCTAAACGCCTCTCCATCTAATAAGATACAATGAAATATTATTCTCTTTTATTTAAAGAATTCTCTTTTTTTTTTTTCTTTTCTTTTCTTATTCTCTCTTATTTGAACTTTGTTTTGTTTATGTTTTAGTTATAAGGTTATTGATCCAAAGGGCTATTTATGATATCGATTTTTTGCTTTGTCTGTAGTGAGGGAAGTCATCATTATCCCACCATCCATGTATGTACTTCCCAATCTTATGTTGGTTGGTTCAGTGCATTGAAAAGAAGAAGGATTTAGCTGGTCATCCCACAATTTAGACATTTGGCCCTTGTCTTCAGCCCACTCGTCCATGCAGCCATACATGTATTTTCCTTGTCTTATGAATAGAAAATCAAATTATCATGAAACAAAATATCATCCTTTGACCTAAAAACTTAAACATTTTCAGAGAAACAAAGGGTAATGACTCATAGAGTGAAACATCCTTAAAGGAAGCAAGAGAAAACTAGGGTAGAGAAAGGCGCAGTCTCAATTGAACGCACTCACACTCTATGGTTCAAGGTAGATTAAGCATATTTTTCAGGGAAAGGAAGGTCACTTTTCTCACCCAAGCTAACATCATTCCACTCAGGCACCCAAGACAACTCATTCTACACACACCCGATCCAACTCGTTTCACTCGTGCTTGCTTGCACCCTTGTTTGAACACCTCTCCATTGGTCCCCACGTCTCGTGCGCCATTCCCACCACCATGAGGTCTTTTGCTCAACCTTAAAAAACTATTATGAATAGCTAGGGATAAATTTGATGCCACACTTAGTGAAAGAGTTTATAAAATTCCTTTCTGCTTTGGAAAATCATTTATTTTCTTCCAATTTGAACAAGGATTGTTAATGGTTCACGCCACTTGAACTAGGTTGATCTTTATCGGGTCCTTTTTTTTACGCATTCTTTGTTTCTTCTCGATCTCTTGATCTCCCCTCTATGTTAGAACCCCCATATTTTCCAAATAGATCAAGATTATTGGTTAGGGTCGCCATAAGGAGATTCATGTTAAGATTTATATCTGCAACTTGTGCTTTTGATCACATAAACCTCTTGTTTATAGGATCAAAGGTAGGTTTGTTGGTCATGAATAAGAATTTATGGATTTTGGCTTCGCTGATCTAGATTCCTTGCAAATATCCACATATACCCAAAGAAACATGGCTTTGATACCAAAATGACCCATAAACTATAATGAATATTCCACTGGGTAGTTTGTCACAACAGATCTGATAAATTATACTTAAAAATATGGAATGTACACTATGAGGGTTTATTCCTCTTTAGAATTTTAGAAACATAAATTATTATTTATTGTGTATGCATGCAAATTATATTTATGTATAAAATAGAGAACAACGAAATAAAATATCACAAACCACAATTAATATAAGATATATCTTAGAAAATTGTTTTGGGAGAAAAACCCGCTAGAAGGTGAGGTTACTTTACTATCTTTTTTTTGAATAGAAAATGGATGCAAGTACAAAGAAGTAAGACTTGTGGGCTATTACAATGCACAAATCATCTTTGTGTGTGCTCTTCCTATTCCTGTTTTCTACTTTGTTCATCTATGGAACAAGATACACTCGAAATTCACCATGGAAATCAAAAATGAAATTTATCTTCCCTTTTTGGATGTTCTCTTCACTCATCTTCATGATGGCACCTTCACCAACCAAGTTTATAGGAAAAAGTCTCACATTAATTGATAGTTTCTTACCCATCCTCAATATCACCTTGCGCAAAAACTCTCATTATTAGAGTCATTCAAATTTTTCATCCTTATTTCCTTGAGAAATTAAAAACCCACCACTTGAGCCATTCGAATTTTTCATACTTAACCTTGAGAAAGTAAAAACCCACCTAACCATGGCTAAAAATCATACACAAAACAAAGTAAAATTCATTACTCGTATGGAAATCATACATAGACATAAGTGGCAAATCATTTAGAGTTTGTCTCAAGGGTTGGGTGAACAGTGCACGCCTGAAACCCTTCCTCAAATCTGTAGAAATTCTACAAATTCTCTACAAATCTACCTCTGAGATCTCTGTAGAAAATCTGATTGAAGATTAACCCGATAATGCAATATACCAAAGAAAAATACTATAACCTACATCTACTATCAATTTGCTTTGCAGAAGCTTAAATATTGAGCAAGATCAAGCTGAACACATATAACCAGAAGAAGAAGAAATCACAATACACATGAAAATACTTTGGGGAAAGCCTCAGCTAAAAACCCCACTATCTATATTATCATACAAGGTGGAAATACATCAAAATTATACAAAGCCTTAGCTCTCACAGCTAGCCATCTCTCAGTACAATCCTCTTGGATGCTCATAGGCAATCAAAGCTTCTCACAACCCTTCCTCTCTGCCCTCCAAGCTCTTATGTCCTTGCGTTGTTCCTCTGGGATGATCTTCTCCAACCAAGTGGAAAACTAATCTCACACACTGATCTCACACCCTATATGAACTGCGCAATCCTCCAAGGAACCTTACCTTGACTGCATGCATGAGTTTCCTTTATAGGAAAACACATGTGTTGGCATTATGATACATATGTTGTACTTGATGGCAACCCACTCATCTCAGATGATAAATTATAGTGCAGCAAAGTTCACACACTTTCATGCAGAGAAAAGTTCACGCACTTTCATGCAGAGAAAAGTTCACACACTTTCATGCAAAGAAAAGTTCACGCACTTTCATGCAGAGAAAAGTGCACGTACATGGGAAATCTTATGGTTGGTTCATGGTATTAGTTCCTTTCATGCAGAGAAAAGTTTACGCACTTTCATGCAGAGAAAAGTTCACGCACTTTCATGCAGAGAAAAGTTCCTTTCATGTAGAGAAAAGTTCACGCACTTTCATGCAGAGAAAAGTTCACGCACTTTCATGCAAAGAAAAGCGCATGCACATGGGAAATCTTATGGTTGGTTCATGGTATTAGTCTGACAGTTTTTGATCCTATGGTTTTGGTCCGTGGTATTGCATCCAAAAGAATTGAACCCAAGTATTGGGTCCATGGTATGAATTGTTATGGTTTTGGACCGTGGTATTCTGAAAGGCCTAAGACTATAAAAGGAGAAGATCATTATGCAAGGGTATGGATAAAGTCTTGAATATCTGATGAAGGATGAGATCCCTTATGCAGGTTATGGGTTTATGATGCATTGCTTGATCTGAGCTAAGGAGGAATCTCACCGGTTGATGGAGAACAAGATCTAAGGATAGATCGGGATCAAATGGTTTGAAATGAACTATCTCTATATGGTTGATTATGATTATTCTAGATCTGTATACTGACGCATGTAATGTTCTGAACTAGATATAACTTAAGTTAGAAATAACTGCAAGTCATGATTGAATATGTATAGATCTGTACGTGGGTTAGCTTTGGCGAAAGCGCGTATGTACGTGGGTTTGATTCATCGTAGTAGCGTATACATTATGAAGTATGATGTTGAAGTTGCAGTTGGGTCTGATTGTTATTGCAGAGTTCTGTTGTCTGCTCTATGTTCTGGTGACTATGTTGTTGACAGGGTTTCAGTGTTTCAGTGATTTAGAAATTGATGATGCTAGTATTGATTGTTTTGTGCTTCAATGATATTTATGGGTCCAGTATGAAAATTGGATGAAACGTGGCCTTCAGATTATAGTGTTGTGCTTCAAGAGTATCCAGTCTGAAAATGTATGAAACATGGTACCTAGAGGAAGAAAGAGAAGGTTGTTGCCTTTTGTAGGTCGGCACCTACGTACTAGTACATCAGCTAGTACAAGAGCTAAGGAGGGCAACTCCTTCTAGAAGAGTCTGGAGAACAAGAGAAGGTTGTAGCCTTTTGAAGGTAGAAGCCTGCGTACTGGTATAAGACTGTACCAATACAGAACTATTGTAAAAGAAGTTTCTTATTAAAAGAAGATAGAGACGACTTGCAGCAGGTGGTTTTCACCCACATTGAGTTTCCACCTTATATCATGGTGTCCATGTGTGCTTCTTGTGTGTGATGATTTGTTCTGTTTTACTGCACCTGCTTACTGTACATATGGTTAAAGAAGTTCGGATGCACTAACTAAAGATCAACATTTAATGGATTAATTAAATCATAAGTATTTTGGATATACGCTAGTTGCATTAGACATAGTTGCGTATACACGTGGGTTCCCTTAATTGAAGTAGCGTATATGTATCTAAGTATGGAAATGAAAAAGTTTTATTGATTTGATAGTCTGGATTCACCCCCCCCTCTCAAGTTGTATTTCAACAACAGCCTGATAGTACATTGTCCTCGATCATTTAGCTCAACTGGGTTTTCTCAAAATAGAACATGCATGTGAGTTACTGATGAAGGGAATCTTCAGTTATCTAGAGTACACTGGTTGAGTGCATGCATGCATCAACTGACTGATAACTCACAATTAGTTCCTCAAACAATTTGGAACTAATTTAACTAGACTTAACTCAGTAAACCAAGCTAAATAATTACAACTCAAATATAACTCAATCTTATCTCCTTAATTAAGGGACAATCTCCTTAATTTAAGGGATAACTCTTGCATGACTTCATAAAGACTTCTAACTTTAATTTCTCCAACTAATTAATCCATAATAGTTAATTAATTATTTCCAAGCAGCTGATGAGACTAAATTCGATTTTAAATCACAATTTTAATTCAAGGATAAATTAAAATTGGAATTTTTGGATTCTATTTTTTCATTTCTTGTTGCTATTTTCAACATTCCCTCTCAACAAGAGAGGAATTCAACTCGATCCTGATTGTGAACCTTTGGAATGTTATGCAACCAACACTTCTCTCTAGTTTTTTTGCTCCAACAACTCCAGAAACAAAAAAACATCCAACCTGAATCAGTATGATGCATCTGTCATCAAAGTCTCTGACTGTTATTGCCTCTGTCAACTGAAAAATTTGTGCTTCAGCAGACTCTGCCTTTCTGCATTGTTGTCAATCCTTCTCTATGCTCTTCAGTATCTGGCTGCTCTAGCCTCTGTCACTTTGATCTCTGACTACATCAATCCCACTAATTCCTCTCGCTACTATGTACTTTGGGCTCCCGTAGCAAGGTACGATCCATGAGATAAAACCTCTCAATGGACCCTCCCCAATTTTAGCCTTCATGGGACTATCACTTCACATCGCCCCACCTCAAACCTGGAGGTATGGCTGCATGTGATCCCTCTACCCACTTGGATCAAAATCCCCCCCTAATGGAGATATCTACATGAGTGGATCTCTTCACTCGGTATCCTCTCTGCTTCTCCAATTGTGGCTCCTCCACAATTGTTTGAGACTTCTTCTGGGGCTGTATGTTGAGAGGTAATTTACTCTCCCTCTCAACCACCAAGCCTCTAAAATTTTCCTTGCTCCTCAAGGCTTTGCATGCATCTTGAACCTCAAGAGAATACATGTTCTTAACTCATGAACTAATCTAATTCACCTGTCTCGTGGTGATGTGTCTAAGGAAAAACTTTCCCTTACTGAAGCCAACATCATAGCCTTTGTCCTCCAACATCCCAACCGATACCAAGTTCTTCTTCAGTCCAGGCACATACTTCACATCTGTCAAGGTGATAGTAGCTCCATGCTCCCTATGAAAAGCAACCATGCCCACTCCTGAAACACTATACCTTTCATCGTCACCCATCTCTATGCGCATCTTGAGGTTTTTCTCCTCCAAGGAACTGAATAAACTTTTATCACCGGTCATGTGGAATGAGGCTCCACTTTCAAGATACTAAACACAACCCATCATCGATGACACCATGCATGTGATGAGGGTAAAGTCCATTTCAAACTAAGAGGTTAATGCCTCACCTTTCGATCCTTCCGAGGATCCCTTCTTGGACTTCTTCGATGGGCAATTAGTCACATAATGTCCCATCTCAATTGAAGTATTATATGAATTCGATTTGCAACTGCAACCCTGAACTTCAAACTTCGAAATCTCTTCTCAGTATATTGTTCACAGCTCCGATAAACTTGGCTCTGATACCATGTAGAAATTCTGCAAATTCTTTACAAATATACCTCTGAGATCTCTGTATAAAATATGACTGTAGATTAACCCAATAATGTAATACACCAAAGCAAAATAATATAACCTACTTCTACTATCAATTTGCTTTGTGAAAGCTTAAAGATTGAGCAAGATCAAGCTGAACACATATAACCAGAAGAAGAAGAAATCACAATCACATAAATACTTTGGGGAAGCCTCAGCTAAAAACCCCACTGTTTATCATACAAGTGGAATACATAGATTATACAAAGCCTTAGCTCTCACGGCTAAGCCGCCTTAGACAACCTCCGGATTCTCATAGGCATTCAAGCTTCTCTCATCCTTCTTCTCTGCCCTCCAAGCTCCTATTTCCTTGTGTTGTTCCTCTGGGATGATCTTCTCCAACCAAGTGGAAAACTGATCTCACACACTGATCTCACACCCTGTATGAACTGCGCAATCCTCCAAGGAACCTTAACTTGACTGCATGCATGAGTTTCCTTTATAGGAAAACACATGCAACTGATAGTACATTGTCCTTGACATTTATCTCAACTGGGTCTTTCTCAAAATAGACATGCATGAGTTACTGATGAGGTAATCTTCAGTTATCTGGAGTACACTGGTTGAGTGCATGCATGCATCAATTGACTGATAACTCACAATTAGTTCCTCAAACAATTTGGAACTAATTTAATTAGACTTAACTCAGTAAACCAAGCTAACTAATTACAACTCAAATATAACTCAATCTTATCTCCTTAATTAAGGGATAATCTCCTTAATATAAGGGATAACACTTGCATGACTTCATAAAGACTTCTAACTTTAATTTCTCCAACTAATTAATCCATAATAATTAATTAATTATTTACAAGCAGCTGATGAGACTAAATTTGATTTTAAATCACAATTTTAATTCAAGGACAAATTAAAATTGGAATTTTTGGCTTATATTTTTGTCATTTCTTGTTGCTATTTTCAACATTCCATCTCAACAAGAGAGGAATTCAACTCGATCCTGATTGTGAACCTTTGGAATGTTATACATCCAACACTTCTCTCTAGTTTTTTTGCTCCAGCAACTCCAGAAACAAAAAAACATCCAACCTGAATCAGTGTGATGCATCTGTCATCAAAGTCTCTGACTGCTATTGCCTCTGTCAATTGAAAACTTTGTGCTTCGGCTGACTCTACCTTTCTGCATTGTTTTCAATCCTTCTCTATGCTCTTCAGTATCTGACTACTCTAGCCTCTGTCACTTTGATCTCTGACTGCATCAATCCCACTAATTCCTTCTGCTACTATGTACTTTGGGCTCCCGTAGCAAGGTACGATCCATGAGATAAAACCTCTCAATGGACCCTCCCCAATTTCAGCCTTCATGGGACTATCACTTCACATCACCCCACCTCAAACCTAGAGGTATGGCTGCATGTGATCCCTCTACCCACTTGGATCAAAATTCCCCCCTAATGGAGATATCTACATGAGTGGATCTCTTCACTCGGTCTCCTCTCTGCTTCTCCAATTGAGGCTCCTCCACAATTGTCTGAGACTTCTTCTGGGGTTGTATGTTGAGAGGTAATTTACTCTCCCTCTCAACCACCAAGCCTCTAAAATTTTCCTTGCTCCTCAAGGCTTTGCATGCATCTTGAACCTCAAGAGAATACATGTTCTTAACTCATGAACCGATCTGATTCACCTGTCTCGTGGTGATGTGTCTAAGGAAAACCTTTCCCTTACTGAAGACAACATCGTAGCCTTTGTCCTCCAACATCGCAACCGATACCAAGTTCTTCTTCAGTCCAGGCACATACTTCACATCTATCAAGGTGATAGGAGCTCCATGCTCCCTCTAAAAAGCAACCATGCCCACTCCTGAAACACTATACCTTTCATCGTCACCCATCTCTATGCGCATCTTGAGGTTTTTCTCCTCCAAGGAACTGAATAAGCTTTTATCATCGGTCATGTGGAATGAGGCTCCACTTTCAAGATACTAAACACAACCCATCATCGATGACACCATGCATGTGATGAGGGTAAAGTCCATTTCAAACTAAGAGGTTAATGCCTCACCTTTCGATCCTTCCGAGGATCCCTTCTTGGACTTCTTCGATGGGCAATTAGTCACATAATGTTCCATCTTAATTGAAGTATGATATGAATTCGATTTGCACCTGCAACCCCGAACTTCAAACTTCGAAATCTCTTCTCAGTATATTGTTCACAGCTCCGATAAACTTGGCTCTGATACCATGTAGAAATTCTCCAAATTCTTTACAAATATACCTCTGAGATCTCTGTATAAAATCTGACTGTAGATTAACCCGATAATGTAATATACCAAAGCAAAATAATATAACCTACTTCTACTATCAATTTGCTTTGCGAAAGCTTAAAGATTGAGCAATATCAAGCTGAACACATATAACCAGAAGAAGAAGAAGTCACAATACACATGAAAATACTTTGGGGAAAGCCTCAGCTAAAAACCCCACTATTTGTATTATCATACAAGGTGGAAATACATTATAATTATACAAAGCCTTAGCTCTCACAGCTAGCCAGCTCTTAGTACAACCCTCCTGGATGCTCACAGGCAATCAAAGCTTCTCATCAGCCTTCCTCTCTACCCTCCAAGCTCCTATTTCCTTGTGTTGTTCCTCTGGGATGATCTTCTCCAACCAAGTGGAAAACTGATCTCACACACTGATCTCACACCCTGTATGAACTGCGCAATCCTCCAAGGAACCTTACCTTGACTGCATGCATGAGTTTCCTTTATAGGAAAACACATGCAACTGATAGTACATTGTCCTTAACATTTAGCTCAACTGGTTCTTTCTCAAAATAGACATGCATGAGTTACTGATGAGGGAATCTTCAGTTATCTGGAGTACACTGGTTAAGTGCATGCATGCATCAACTGACTGATAACTCACAATTACTTCCTCAAACAGTTTGGAACTAATTTAATTGGACTTAACTCAGTAAACTGAGCTAACTAATTACAACTCAAATATAACTCAATCTTATCTCCTTAATTAAGGGATAATCTCCTTAATTTAAGGGATAACTCTTGCATGACTTCAGAAAGACTTCTAACTTGAATTTCTCCAACTAATTAATCCATAATGAATTAATTAATTATTTCCAAGCAGTTGGTGAGACTAAATTCGATTTTAATTCAAAATTTAATTCAATGACAAATTAAAATTGGAATTTCTGGATTCTATTTTTATCGTTTCTTGTTGCTATTTTCAACAATATCAGACTATGTTACTCAAGATTGATTGGATATCCAAAAGGACACCATAGGTAGGAGTAAGTAGGAGTCATTTAGTTGGGTCATCACTAGTTGTGTCATTTTTATTCTTTTTGGTCAGTCAATTCTTTACATTTCAAAATAGAAATTATGCTAGGTCTCTTGCAGTTGTGGATGCTCTACTACCCCACTGCAACTGATTGTGGTAAGGGGGATTCACACATGTTATGATTCATTTCCGTAATAATTAGACAATAATTTTGGTGTTAGCCCAGATTGTCATTAAATCTTTCCCATTATAGCCATAATCAATTCCTAAGCATCTTCCATCATGGGAACATAATTACTCATTAACTCCACCTTTCCTTTTTCAATATTGCGTCATCTGAGTCAGGTCCAGCTCAGCTGACGACAAGATTAACATGATTGAGTATGCATAGGGAAAGTTGTTGTAGTAATCAGTTTGGAGGTATCGTTAGAAACATCGTGTTAAGCTGGTCTACTTAATCTGCATGGAAATGCCAAATTCTTCAAAGTCTAAAGCCAAGGTGGTAGAGTCACTTAATTTGTATTTTGTTTCTAAGTTCTGTCGTTCCAAGCTCATAATCTATCCCCTTGTATTTTTTGTCTATCAGCGCCGCTTCAAGATGATGAAGACTATTGTATATATTCCAAAGCACAGATTGGATGGGAGAATTATGATTAGAGATCCGATTTATCGGAAATACGATAAATCTGTGTTGGTCGAAAATGATCTCTCGGACTCTTTCCAATTTCCGTCCCTAAGACCTGAAGTCTACACTGAACCATTCATGAAGGAGGATGAGAGAATTTTCCTATGTTTGGGATGAAAATGGCAGCAATGCCGAGCATAAAGTTACTAGTCAGCAAAATGCATGGAGGATTGTTTTGGCTTGATAAAGAATACCCAATTCATGCAGTGGACATTAAGAGGCTCACAGGTTTATTGATGGATAGAGACGCGATATCAACTACATTCCAGAAAAATTCCATGTGAGCGAAGAAGACAAGGAATGATGATTATTACAACAAGTATGATACAAGGAGAGGAGGAAAGGGAGCACACATAGATCTGATGAACACCCCAAACATCAATTTTGCATGCTACATTATTGTGGGGAACCCAATGCATCATTTTTCCAATAATGAGTGCACGCTAGATAATTTCAGTTGTGGAGCACTGTGTAGAAGGCGCCCAACTGAATTGGTGTGCTTTCCTTCTCCAGGAATTATTCCAAGCATGTGAGGATGTCTGCAAGTGGGCGAATCATGTCATTTACGGGTACCTTGTTGTTGCTATGGAAATGTTGAAATGGTGCCCACCAGAGGGTCGGGAGTTGGCTCCCATCACAGAAGACCAACCTCTTCCCTTAGGTACGCATCTTGGATAACCTCAAGGGACCCAAGCAGCAAGGAAATAAATGAGGTTTCCTTCAACGATTAGTACAAGAAAATGTTGGAAGTTGTCAAGGCTGCAGAAAGCTTTCTGAGGTCATTGTTTGATGAATACTCATCATAAATTTGGTTTGGTGTTAGTCATGTCACCACTTGGGTAATGCCACACTGTGTGCACCCCCACACCTTCTAGATGCATCGCTAAAAGTTTATGTTGATCATCAAATCATTCCACATAGAGGATGGTTCATGGCCAGGAATTGCAAGGGAGATTCGACAAGGTAAGCACATCTATTTCTTCGAAGGGATGGTACCCTAACCACTACCAGGAGAAACAGTTGTGGATTCCAGAAAGCGCTTAGCCGAGGAGGAGATGCAACCAGTCATCAAACAACTGAAGAAACAAATGAGCTCCCTAAAGGAAACCATCACCAACATCAAAGTCTCAACAAGTTTGTTTTCCACCTTTACTTAGTTTCAAGGTTCAAGACCGTAAGATCCTATGATTATTTCTCCTTTGGTTTCTACATTGTTGGTAGTAAGACCCCATTCAAAGTCCAAGCCTACCATCCCAAACCTCATGGTTAAAAAGCTGCAAAACCTCCCGTTGGGGCCAGAAAGCAGGGATCGACCCATGTTAGTCACATTATAGATCTCACACTTGAAGAACCTCGATCCCATACTGCCTTGCCCATCATTGAATATATTCCACCCTCCACTTTAGTTGCATCACCTGGGTCGTGCAAACCTTCACTGCATACAACATCCACATTCATCACCATTTCAGACATTATACCCTCTAGGACATTCTTGGGAACGAAGATGGACATGGAGGTTGACTCTGTTGTCTAATCCATCATGGCAGTCTCCAGTCACCGCTTCCACGATGCCTTTATTACTAGAGTCAAGTCCACTAATCAACACGGGATCAATCATTACCTAGCCAATCACCACCACTATCAACCTAATATCATTACCACTTCATTCAATTCCAACCCTCCCCATTACCATCAAAACCACTCCTCCATCGGCTAAACCTTCACAGTAGGCTACCTCTCCCCACAGACACTTAGAAAAGTCCATCGCCAATGGACAACCCTTATAGATTTTGTTTCCATAACCCTCCACTGTGCACCAGGATGATCTCCAGGGCTGGTCCTCAGCCCAATTATTTGATTTTATTCAACTCACCACACAAGGAGTCGCAGCACTGCACAATGATTTAACTTTCGAGAATGAACAACAGTAGCAATAAATTGCCACACTCACAACAGAACGTGACTATATCCTCTAAGAAAAGAAACAACTTCAAGGGTAGCTAGAGCAGATCACCACAAAATTCTAGGTACTATGGCCTTTAATTTCTGATGTTGTGACCAATGCCCCGGAAGACTTTTCAGCTTGCACGTTTTTTGAATGTTGGCACCATATCTAATCTGCATGCCACGATTTAATATTTTCCAACCTAGAACTCAAGCAAACCCTTGCTACTACAAGAAGTGCATTGTCGGACCCTGCCACAACATATGCAGTTGAAATAAAACAGAATATGGTCGACGCAACTGCCCCAAAAGACTCCATTTTCAATGTTGTGAATGATTCCTACACTCTCCTGCAACAAGTTCATAACTGGTCGGGTTGCCTTGCAAAGAAGAACCAACCGATATACCCCCTCCAGAATCGGGCCAATTAGCTCCTCAACGATTCCAGGAACAACAAAGACAAAGACCAACAGAAGATGATCAGGGCAGAGATAAACACTCTGGAGGTACACATTCAACATATAGAAGATGATTCAGCCGAGACAAAGCATATACTTTGAGACCTCCGACCGCTTGCTCAAACGCACCTAGAGACACTACAATAGCTAAGTGATGACATTGATGCTCGATGGATTCCTTTGGTTACAACATGATCGACCCAACTAACGTCTAATGCTACATATTCATTCCTCAGATAGGTAGCTACAATCACATGAATATGGCAGGTAATGCTAATGAATAAGCCCATTTCTTCTAGGCATCCATCACATCTGTCTCTGAGTTGGGACCTTCGTTGAAAGAGACAAGATGAGAAGAAGCACCAACCAAAGCATCAACAGAAACACCAACAACAAAAGCATCAGTAACACCGACGGTGCCAAAGGAAGATTGACTCACGGACAAGTCAATAGACTACAGTCGGGGCCTATTGGAGCGTCTATTTTTTGAGGAATTAAGAAGTTGTGGAGAGAATTAAAAAGGTTAGAAACAAGTGGTAGAAATAGCTATTATAGATCTAAGGGAATAACAGTCGGGAAAAATGAAGGAACTCAAGGAAGACTGGCAGTTGCAAAGGGATGGCAGGAAGGAGCAGATACATCCAAGTGGGAAAAGAGAAAGGACAGTTGAGGAATGGATATAGCCGAGCAAGGGAGAAGGTGAAGAGCCTGAGAAGGAACTGGCAGTCCAGGTTGGTGCATAGACAAAAGGAAGAACAAGTCAAAATGTAGAAAGGAGAATCAGGAATTGTTGTTGATGTTGTTGTTATTGTTATTGTGGAGCTATGAGCACTGCTTTGCATCTGCCATTCCATAATCTTATGTATTGTTTTGTCTAGACTCTTGTATGTTGAGAAAGAGGCCTTGAGCCTGATGTAATGTATTCACCACTCAGATTAATGATGAAGACTACTATTGGGACCATCATGTATTAGTTGCATGTTATTCTGGTTCTTTAAAGTTTTCATGTATGTGCATATTTAAGCAGTCTCTTTGTTACAACATGTATGGCATGTTGCGAATTGACTTCCTTGTAGAATGATTTAGTGTTCTTTGCTTCTTGATTCTCTAATATGATTCTTCCTGGTGTTAGATTTAAACTCCCATCTAACTAAGGTCATGACACGCCTCGAGTGAGACTCCTTATCCATTCTGGGTAAGATGAAAATATCGGTGTTGTGCTAGAATACAATGAAGCCTTGTTGGCCCCTGTGTCCGAACCCGGGGTCTCGACCTTGTTGCTATTTCTGTGCCAATAGGGACATATATTTGACACCTTCCATAATAGCATATTTAAGTCATCTATTATTAAACAATTCCACAAAATTAATAATCTCATTTCATTTCACCAAATCAAAATTCTAGTTTCTCAATATTATTACTCCCCCCATATGATTAAAGAGGTAATGGAAATTGAAAAACATCTTAATAATTTTAATGGGGAAAATAACTACAAACTTAAACAATCTTAGAAACCTGTTATTTATTGTATTGATCATCAAGACCTTTCTTTCTTTTAAAATATTTTATTTTATTGTAATATATATAAAATATTTTAATTCGTTTATTTATAATTACTAATATTTATTTCTCTTTTTTAAGTATTATATTTAATATTTTATTTTATCCTTCATTCTTTTTTTTTTTCTTTTAATTTTTTTCATCATCATTTCTTCTTTTCTTTTTAGTTATTATATTTAATATTTATTTTGATACTTCATTTTTTTTTTTTAATTTTTTTCATCATCATTTCTCTTGACCTCATTTGACGTAAACCCAATCTACACAATTTTATGTATTTTATTTGACTTTTATGCTTTATTTCAACTTTAAAATATTGATGTATATATATTATGATGTATGGAATAATTTTATAAACCAATTAAATAAACAAAAAATGAGTTTTGAACTAATTTTATAACCGAACATTTACCAAAGCTAATTTTCCTCCTTATGGTCGAGACTTGATCAACCGTATTCCCACAGTACGCGGAAGGCTCATGCCACAATATTTCAGTAAGTATGATTAATGCTTGTGATATTAAATTTTATGAGAGCTAGTAATTTATGTCTTCACTTCTTCAACTTAATAACAAGTGTTATCTTTGCTTCTACGAGATTTAGTTTAGATAATATAACCACTCTAATATTCATATCAAGTGGTTAATTATCTATGTAATATTTTGTACAGTTAGTAAATCATTATTTCAATATAGATCAATTAATTAATGTAGTTGTGCATTTGTTTAATATACAACCACATATACTAATGTAATTGTGCTATTTTATGATACTAGTGATTATTTTGTGTCCCTACCAAGTGAGGGTAGTAGTGGGTTTTCTAATAGTTATGTTTGGGCAAGTGAGGGTGGTAGTTGTGATAATTACATTTGGGGTTGTGATAGTTACATTCGGGGCACATGTTGGGCATTGACCTTCCTGATCCTTTCTAGCCATGCATGTAGTACCCCCAACTCATGTCGGATTGAACTATTATCTTGAAATGAAACATCCTTTGACCTACAAACTGAAATTTTAGAGAAAGCAAGAGCAGAGACTCATAGAATGAAACATCCTTAGAGGAAGGAAGAAAGAACAAGGGAAGAGATAGGTGTAGTCTCAACTAAGCGCACTCACACTCTCTGGTGCAAGGAAGATTAAGCATATTTTTCTGTGAAAGGAAGGTCAAAGGATCTAGGGTCTTCTCCTCCCTTATTCGATAACTTAATTCTAGTAATTTTCCTATATAATCCCAACAAGGGGGAAAAGTAATCACGAGTAATATTAGAAGAGATAGCCAATTGAGTACATAAGAAGAATACCTACCAAACATGGTTAGATCTCCTTGTTGCTCAATGTTGGGAAAAATACTTAGGGGGGAGGGGAGGGGGGCATGAATCAGTATTTTAATTCGCTAAAAAAAATCATATTCTGATTTAGATATGCTACTATCATTCATGCAACCAACGTGTGTACACAACTTCAGTGAAGGAAAATAATGTATATTTGGTTAACTAACTTTTCATATATTTCATCATTTGATCATCTCTAATCAGTGCATCATTACTTCATTATTCATTCATTAAGTAGAAACTATGAGCGGTAAATGATAGATAGATCATCAGAACACAAAAAACATATCAATGCACATGAAACCAAGATTTTAGGTGGAAACCCAATGTGGGAGAAAACCACCAATGTCATTGTCTTTGTCTTTTTCTTTTATTATTAAGAAAACTTCATTACATTTTGTACCAGCACGCAGGAACCCACCTACAAAAGGCTACAACCTTCTCTCATTCTTCAGCACCCACTAGAAGGGAGCTTCAACCCCCTATTCTCGTTTACCAGCTCCTACCAAAAGGGAGCTCCTACTCTGTGAAAACATTTACCAGCTACTACTAGAAGGAGGCTTTGACTCCCTTGTTGAAGGCTCCAACCCTCAACACCTCTTGTAGACCATGTTTCATAATATTTCATACTAGATCCACATGACTCAAAACATCAAACTTGTAGGCCACCTTTCATCATATTTTTAGACCGGACCCACTTCCAACATTAAGTCCAATACCAAGTAACAATTCTAAAACCAAACATTGAACCAACTAAATCATTGTATTACCATTAAACCAATCTCAGAATCTCAATCAACCATTGCAACAAGACAAAACCAATCCATAATAGATATAAACCATCAGATCATACAATTGCACAACCATTATACCAAACCATACATTGTTCATCATCACCGAAACAAAGTGTTGTCACTGCAAACCCTCATCAGATATACTTCAAAATTTATATGTTTTTTTCTAAGCATTCCTGTGTATGTACATGTTTCCTCTGTACAAAACCCACATACAGATCTTAGTTTACTGAATACTGAATTTGAATCATTGTAGCGTTGAATCAACCACTAAATAATATATTGTATCAATCACATATTATTGAATCAATCATTGAACCAATCAAAGATAATATTGTAGCATCATTACCAATCAATATTCCATTCCACAACCAATACAACCCAATCAACATTATTAAACACATATCATCATGATAGAGACATCACCTACTGTAAACATCAAGCATCAGTTCAAACCCTAGTTGTATATGCTACTTCCACAAACTATATTCGTGTATATATGTGTTTCCTTTCTATAAGACTTTCTTACAGATCTCAAATCACTGACAACTGAATCTGAATCACTGTAATACTGAAACAACCACAGAATCATGTACTAAATAAATCACTGAACCAATTGCAGATCACCACACTATAGCATCATCACTAATCAAGATTACATTCCATTACCAACTCAACCTAATCAATATTTTCAAACAGAGATAATCATGATAGAGACATCATCGATAGACAATAGCAAACAGATCATAACTAATCAAATGTAATCAACAAGCCATACTACAAAAACCCTAGAATATATACACAAATTTCACAATACATATCGTTGTATGTATGCAAATACCATGCATAACACTCGCGTACAAATATCAACATACAATATAAATTCGCAAAATTTATATGCGACCCTGCAGAGACATATCTGCATATGCACGTGATCATTCAGAGGGAAACCAGCATACAGATCTGAAAATCATTGAATCAAAATTTTGTTGCATAACACATCTGTCAAATATATACATACATATTGTTACAATCACACATCATTATATGTAGATTCATACCATCATCATAGATTTATCATTGTTAGTTACAAGCATTAATAGATCAAACACTATGTATTCATTTCACATCTATCATATCTGATCTATCTCCATGCTCTCTGGTGCATCTCTGTTTCAGTTCAGATTACACATTAATAACCCATAACTTGCACACCCAACACTTTGATCTCCATCTCCTTATATAGATTTAGCCTTAGCTAATACCTTAGGTCAATCCCTTAGTAATGTCGTTGTTATTCTTTGACGGGATCAAATAACTATTGTCACACCAATTACTATGGGCCAATACCATGGTAATGACCCCTAGTATCCAAATTACCTTGGTTCGGATTCTCTATGCAACTTTTATTCACAATACCTGCATATGTACACGACCTTGCTTCTCAGGACCTGCCTATACTTTCTCAAACTTTACCTTTATTTTCCATTTATCTCTAAACTAACATTCCCTTGTCCATATCACCTGTAGTGATCCAGGTGGCTCCAGGGACACACACAGGACAAAGAGGGCTTATGAAAGCTCGAAAATAAAAGCAATCAGAATGATTTTGAACTAGGACCAGAGTGAAGATCTCGTCGTCCTGGTCGCAGTGGTGTGAATGGTTCATCAAACCGAGTCTATATGCAAAAGTTAGAAGTAGTCAAAGTCTGGTTGACTTTCGCTGATTAGGCAAGCTTAAGGAGGCAGCAATTTGGAAAAAATATGGCCATCGGATTCCGACCAACCTGGGCTAGATTCTGGGCGAATTTGTGGCCTGTTTAATTTGTCTCCTTCGATCATTTTTTAAGTTTCAAAAATGACTAAGTTTGTTTAAAATGAAACAAAAAAAATATAATTTGGGTTGGTGGGCCACCAACCCCACCACCCCTCATATCCCATGTATTAATATAAAAAATATATATTAATGGGGCGGGCGGCCATGACCCGCCACCCCCGAAATTTCCCAACCATCACACAAACACAACGTGGGGTGGGCGGCCATGACCCGGCCACCCTGGGAACCATGCAACGAGAGCACTCCATTAGTGGGGGGTGTGGGTTGTCAGCCTCGCCGCCCCTCCACCTCACCCACATAAAACAAAGAGCCAATGGATTTTGGGGGGAGCAAGCCACCGGGACCAACAGACCCGCCTCCCAAAAATGAATTATGACATTAATCATAGATTAAATGGGGAGAGGTGGGATTTGATCCCCCGACCCCTCCTCAACAAATTTCCAAATTAACCACTGCGCCAACCGAACCACATGGTAAAGTCTGCCCGAAAAATTTATATTAACTTTCATTTTTTCAGTGCGCCCGGGGATGGAGGAACCAGGAGTGGCACGAAATTCAAGGCAATATTTTTTTTAATTAATTTTTAATGCATGTGGAACCATGACTGAGCAAAATTTCCAGGAGGGTGAAATTTTTGCAATGTCCAAATTGGAAAAAATTTATGTCGATCTTACACCTCTCAGTGACACGAACCCGATGAAGCAATCAGTGTCTTGATCTGAGCAGCCAATTTGCAGAGGACCCGATGGAGGGAATCTTTAAGGAATCTAAGGGGAATCTAAAATATTCCTTCAGCCCTAGATTCTCACTTTCTAAAAATTTAGAAATTTGATAGTCAATTTTGTTCTATTTGACACCACAAATCTAATGGTGTGTTCAGATTTTCTATTTTCTCATTTCATATTTCAGCCACTCTTCTAAGTGGAGTGCAGGTGTCAGCATTCAGTGTGCGAGCAGTGATTCCATGATATTCGATGTGCGACCAGCTTCAACAGCTTGGCATCCTTTTCTTTATATGGCCCCAGGATGTGAGGTATATGCAGTGTGTTCATGTACTTCTTTTTCTATGCATTGTGTTGCACAGATCCTTGTTTGATGTTTGATGCAGGATCTTGTTTTTTACTTGTTGTCATGATTCATGTTTGATGTGATGCGGAATCATTTGTGAGATGTACTTGTTGTCATGATTCGTCATGTTTTATTTGAGATCCCTTTGTCGTTATGTTGATGGGATGCTCATGTTGTCATCATGCATGTTTTCATTGAGATCCCTTTTATGCCATGTTGGCAGTATGCTCATTATCATCATGCATGAGTGCATACTGATAGGAGTCCTTTTGATTGAGAGTTCCTGTAGCGGAACATCTCTTAGAGCCACTTCTGCATGAGGGCATTTTCCTTGTATGATAACGACATCATCTCTTATGTACATCATCACTATCAACAACACTTAATGCAGCAGCCTACACCATCTTGACACCAGGGCCCGGAGACATAGTCCCTCCTGGACAAACTCCGTTATCAACGGCTTATGTTTTCATGTGTTGATGATTGTCATGTTCCTCTTCTTTACAGCATGTAGATGTATTCATTTATGTTCTTTTAAAAATCCAATTTAACACATCACGAAAGTAAAAGGTCTTGGAAGGGTCCTTTGTCACACCTGGACCTAGATCATGTAGCATCTATATCACTCTGCATAAACAACATGTTATCACAATGTTGACATTTTTATCAAGTAGGTTTCCATCAAGGACAAAACATTAGCCATAATTCCAACAATCCCCCCCTTTGGACTTGTTGACAACCACTTTGGTGTTAGGTCACCCCCTGTAAACACCTACAAACACGTGCAAATACCAAGACTTCTTACCAAGATTCTCCAAGCATTATTCTCCAAACACCAAGATTCTTTCCCCCTATGAAATCAAGGGCAAAGGGCTGACCAATGTCTAATGAAGGCTTCTCTCCCCCTTTGTATAGAGGATCATTGTAGGTCTGATCTATTGAATATGAAAATTGCATGTTGACCATGTTCCCCTAAGAATATGTTGAACTATATGAATATATACAAGCATTGATGACTCAAACAAATGTGACCTTTCCTATGACCAATGACTCCATGATTACATCAATTACCCAACATAGTGGAGTTACATATTTGAACCAACATTACATCAATTTCCCAAAATAATGGGATTACATACATAAATAACTTGACCCCAATAACTCATATATGACTGAATTTTAGAATTATTTACAACATGGGTCTTTACATGACCTTTACATCAATAAACATATATGACATTTATAACCAAAACTAGGGACCTCAATAGTGAGGTAGAAAGACCATGATAATCATCAGCAACCATCATACACCATGTAGGAACCTGCAACATGAACATCTAATCGCAACAACATAGACAACAGTATCAGCATCCTCATCATCATAAGGTAGGAGACTGTATTCATCAAAATGTGACCAAATGTGCAGTGTTTCCAAGCTTCATCAAGTAGTTGTAGCAACAACATATAAATACTTCATGTAACATGATTTTTCCACATATAGGAAGAGTTATAATCCATAGGTAGAAGCATCAATCTTTTGAATCACAATGCCATCATATTATCTCCATGCATCCATCAAAGACCAAGAGAACCTTCAACATCAATAATGACCATAGTTGTTAGGTCCCTATAATACTAGTGATTCCCCCATTACTATTGTCATTGTATCCCTTATTGTTATTATTGTGCCCCATAGAATCCCACTATTATTATGTTTGTGTCTTTATATTATTATTGTTAGGTCGGCTTGGTTATATTGTGACCCCTTAAACTCCTATATATAGAAAGGAGGTTTTTTCATTTGTATCATCAAAGAATTGTTCATTTATGTAATGTAAAGGAGGTTGGCCCCCTCGAAGAGCTGAATTCTATGGCGTTGATCTATCTTTTCTATCTTTTGTGAGCTGGTTTCATAACATTTGGTATCAGAGCTTTGGATTCTAGGGTTTCGCTACTCCAAATAGGTCATCGTGGAATTTTCGCTATAACTTTTTTCTGCGATGTTTCAGAAGCGAAAAAATAAAACCCATTTAAGACGGAATCTTGTTGAACCTTGGGTTTCAATTTCATATCTTGTCTCGCTATATTTTTGAAGATATGATCTGAGGAAGTTAGGGTTTTTACAAGCTCCAGAATTTCATCTAAAATGGGGAATGTTCGCTATAATGCTTTCTCTACAAAGTTTCAACAGCTAAAAAAAAAACTCACTTGAGAAGACATCGGTCTGAACCTCGGCTCTGAATTTTAGATCCTGTCTTGCTATAGTTGTAGAGATATAATCTGAGGAAGTTAGGGTTTTGGTAGACCCCCGAATTACATTCCAAACAGGTCACCTTAGGAAAATCGTCATAACTTTCTCTCTGAGCATCAGATTGAATTTTCGTAAGAAGTTACAGAAAGAAGACAGACTGTAGTTTTTTGGGTACTACTTCCAGAACCTAAAGTTGAAACAGTGACCCGTGACACGTAATACAAGTTCGCTCTACTGAACAAGTCTATACTCAGGTCATCGTGGGAGAATTGGCATAACTCTTCATTGGAGAATCCAATCTTGGTCAGACTTGCAGAGTTAGAAATACTACTCAGAGGGTTACCGCAGGAAGAAATTTCAGGCCCTGGAGATCCAAAATTACAGAAATACATCAAATTCAATATCAATCTCCTACAAAGTGAAAAAAAAAAGTTTGTATTTTTCTTTTAAATTTTGCATAAGCTTGGTTTGAAAAATTAGTTTGAAGGAATTCAAAGGGAATAGTGAAGCATTCTTATTGGTAATTGATGCCCCGAAGAAATACAATGTAAACACCTAGTAAGCAACCTGAAAGCTCTAGCATGACTCATGAAGAAGAGGAAGAAATGCAACATGATATATCAAAATTACGAGACCAAGTGCAACAAATGTCACTCACACAAAAAGTAACAAAATCTAAGATGGATGGTTTAAAGAAAGACATAGAAGCTAAGATGTATTGCATGGAAGCTAAGATGGATGGTTTAAAAGAAGGCATGGAAGCTAAGATGGATGGATTAAAGAAAGGCGTAGAAGCTAAGATGAATTATGTGGAAGCTAAGATGGATGTCGTGGAAGCTAAGATGGACGATTTGAAGATAGATTTGAAGACAAGCATGGAATATTTGAAGACAGATTTGACAAAGTTTCGACAAGAAATGTTTACTAATGGCGAAAGGGTAGTAAAGTAAACTCATGATGAGAACAAAATAAATGTTAATCATGATTTCATAGACTCTAACGTTGGATCGAAGAACCACCACGTTCCAAAGATCGATATGAGGAAGTTTGATGGCAAGGATCCCGAAACATGGGTATTATAGATGGAGCAATTTTTCGATCTCCATAATGTGCAAAACACACAAAAGGTACGCATTGCAACTTTATATTTGGAACCAAATCAATTTGTATGGTATCGATGGCTTTGCTCTCTTAAACAAATTGTAACTTGGGCTATTTTTACGGATGAAATGATAGCACATTATGAGGATACAAAAAGGAACACTTTTTATAGCCAATTGATAAATCTCAAACAAAAGGGTTCAATGATGGAGCACATTGAGGACTTCCAAAAATTGAATATAAGGGTAAAAGATATTTCAGAGGAGCATAGGATTGATGTGTTCATAGGGACCTCAAAAGATAACATCCGACATGAGGTTTGCCTTTGGGAACCAAATTCATTGGAGAAGGCATTCAGGTTGGCAAGAAAAATGGAAAGAAAAATTATGGCAACAAGGAAGCCTACCATTCACAATCATAAATATGGAAGTGTTTCTGCCCCTAGCCATCCACAACCTACAAGGTTGAAAACACAACAAT